>PVJO010000249.1:0-175189 GCA_004026905.1 Hystrix cristata
TGTAAGAAGGAGACTGAATACTTGTCAATAAAAGATTATGAATGTTCTTCCCTCCCTAATTAGGTTTCCCTGACAGCCATGGTATACTTTTTTATAATCAAGCCTTAAAACATTATGTATGGTTACCATCTCACCTATAATTGCTGGTAACTTAACAAGCTAGAGTAGATTCAGATATATACAACTGTGTTTTGTGGATGTTTGACATGCGATATGGGACGCCAACACAAGTCAGGAAATGATGTTATAACACGTCTGGGCGCATATGGTGCAGTACATTGGAGGAGCAACCTGAGATCAAATTCCGACTCTGCCTTTCAGTAAACTGTGACTGTGGAGGAGTATGAATGCCATGATAAGCCTTAGACTCTTTGGTTATAATTTGACATGATAAAAATTCTGTTCGAGTCAGAGGCTGACCATAAAAATCAAAGAAAGAACATAAGATTGAATACACAAACATATAAAGCATTATACAAATATAAGATGGCATTATTATTATCATTTATAAAATATGATTTTTATGCTCGTAAATGCATAACATCAATTATATATTATATCTAGTATCTATGAAGGTTTCCATATATATTTTTGCTGTCAGTGGTAAAATTAAGGTAATATCAACAATAGGCCTGGCATGGTGGTGCACTGCTATAGTGCTGGCTGCTTGGGAGACTAAATTGGGAGGATTTATTGAGCCTCTTAAGTGCTAAACTCTAGACCAGCCTCAGTAACCGGTCAGATTCGGGGATTTAGCTCAGTGGTAGAGCACTTGCCCATCAAGGGCAAAGCTCTGAGTCCAATCTCTATTACCCCCCCAAAAAAAAAGTAACTGGTCATCCTATGAAAAGAAATGAAATGAAAAGGGGAGGAAGAGAGAGGAGGAAAAAAGTAGGATCAACAGACAGAAAACAAGTTATTAAAAATGATGTAAGGATTTCTTGTTTGGTTTCTGTTTTAGCATGTGAGGAGATTATACTATTGCCCCTAAAATTGGGGAGTCAGACAGGCAAATGCAGAGAATCACATTTTACCTTAGTAGAAAGGTCCACAGGAACAAGAACTAGACTAGGAAAACCTGAACTATAGTAACAAATTGCAACACAGTGAACAAGTCTGAGAAATAAAACTCCAGGGGGATTCAGTTGTGGGAGTATGGGACACACACTCATGAATTTTACTTCATCTACAGCTTCTCACAGTGAAAGGCAATGGAAATAATTTCCCTTGCTTCTGACAGGAAGAGGTAAAAGGGAACAATTTTGAAAATACTCCGAGTACTATACTGTTCTTTGTCTGCTCTTAAGAAAAAATTAGTCAGAGCTTAAATCGATTAATGTTTATCAGAGCCTAAATTGATCTTGTGGAGGCGAAATATCCTACTTGAGCCTTCCACTTGTAAGAAAGAAAATACCCAATTTAAGTCACCTGTAGCTGTTCCTGTGAGAGACCAGAAGGACCCAGCTCCAGCCCACCCATGCTGCCCCATCCCGGTCACACTGGAGGAGGAAACCTGAAAGGTATTTCAGAGGTTCAGGTCTAGACACGCAGGATGACTAAGACTAAAACCTCATCATAGATTAAGAATTCTCCCCATTCCCCATCATTTACTAAAGCCTTATTTACAGCAGTATGTTTCACTCAGTGTATCATGTCCAAATAACAGGAAAAATTATGCAGTACAAAAATGACCAAAATAGATATATTGAAGAGACAGAGCAAGCATCAGAGCCAAAATCAGATGACAGGGATGCCGGAATTACTGAACTGAGAATATAAAACAACTATGATTTAATTATCTAAGGCTAAAGATGCATGAAAGAAGAGCTAGATAATGAAAAAAAAAATACTAGAGATCCAATACACCATAACAGACATGAAGAATACCTTCGATGAGCATAACTGAAGAAAGAATCTTTGAGCTTAAAGATACCACAATGGAAAATTTTAAATGGAAAATGAAAGAGGAAGAAAGATTGAAAAACAATAAGAACGAAATATCCAAGAACTGTGGAAAAACTGCAGAAGATGTTTGCATGTGTAATAGGAATAACAAGGGAAACAGCAGCAGGGAGCTATTTTTAGAAATAATGGCTGAGAAATTCCCTGAAATTTATGTCAGATACCAAATCACCAGGAACCGCAGAGAATTCCGAGCAAAATTTAAATGATGAAAAAAAAAAAAACACCAAGGTATATCTTACTAAAACTGCAGAAAACCCAAAAACAAAGAAAAAAATATCCTGATAGAGAGCAGGGGTGGGAGGTAACTACCTGTAAAGAAACAGAAAGTAAAGCTTGCTTCCTACTTCTCAGAAACTATTAAACACAAAGAGAGAGAAGTGAAATACCAAAAGTCTTGAGAGGAATAAAACACCAACTTAGAATTTTGTACCTTTCTAAAGTGAAGAAGAAATGAAGATTTTCCTAGGCAATCAAAGACTGCGGAAATCTGTTGCTAGCACAGCTGCCTTCAAGCAATGTTAAAAGACATTCTTCATAGAGACAAAATTGTCAATCAGAAACTCACATAGAGAAAAGAGGAGCAGAAAAGAAGGAAGATAACATTTTTAAAAATTATTGCCATGTTCTTAAGTAACAAGTTTGTTAAAAATAACATCATTATTAATTTGTTTAATAGTAATATTTACTAATATAATTTACAATAAATAGTATAATAAAAATCATACTATTTATATAAATGAATACTTATAACTAATAAAAATAACTTGCTAATAATATTAATATTATTAATATTCAGTAACAGTGATTAATACTACTAATATTACTAATATCATTAAATAATTATTGTTATGTATGTTCATTCATATATATGTACTTATATATAAGTGAAATGAATGACGAAGGTGATACAAGGGTCAAGAGGAAAGAACTAAGGTTAGTGTGCTATTTAAAATGACCCCATTCCCCATTAAATAGTCACCTTACTTCAAAGTGAACTTTCATTAGTTGCAAATCTGTATTTCAAAATATTGGTCAAGCATAAAACAGGTTACATTATTATCACTGATATGCTAAGAAGGAAAGAAAATGGAATTATATGAAATTCTCATTTAATAGCAGAAGAGTACAAGACAAAATTAGTACTAAGGGCAACAAGTAGATACACACAGTAGATACTAAACTATATCAGTAATCACTTCAAAAGTCAATCGTCGGCTGGGGATTTAGCTCAGTGGTTAGAGTGCTTGCCCAGAAAGTACAAGGCCCTGAGTTCGATCCCCAGCACCAAAAAGAAAAAAAAAAAAAAAAAAAAAGTCAGTGGTCTAAACACATCAATTAAAAGAGAGCTTGCCAAGTAGATCGGGTATAAAGACCCCGATTTTATATTGTTTATAAGAAATTTACTTTAAATGTAAAGACACATGTAGAACCAAAGTAAGTGGAAGGAGAAAGACATACCATGCTAACACTAATCAAAAGAAAAAAAGTATGGCTATATTAATTTTAGACAGAGCAGATTGTGCTCGCTTCAGCAGCACGTATACTAAAATTAGACAGAGCAGATATTTGAGCAAAAATATTTATCAAGGACATACAAGGTATTTCATAATGAAAAAAAGGTCAAGTCTCTAAAAAGACATAACGTTCTTTACTGTATATGTAACCAGAAGTAGAGTACCAACATTCATGAGGCAAAAACTGATAGAACTCCAAGGAGAAATGAACATGCTCACTGATACAGTGAGAGACTTCAGTACCATTCTATCAAAAATGGCAGCGTCTGCCAGGTAGAAAAATAGGACAGAGTTGAACTAAGTGACTGTGAGTATAACTGAAAACCAACTGAGCGCAATTGACGCCCACAGACAACTTTATCTAACAGCAGAAACATTCTTCTCGAGCTTATGAGGGCCATTCATCAAGATAGACCATATTCAGTACCACAAAACACACCTTAACAAATTGAAAGAAATGAAAATAATTCATTTACTCTCAGGCCACAATAGGATTAAATTAGAAATTGATAACAGAAAGATAGCTAGAAAAATCTCAGAAGTTCAGAGACTAAATGACACACTTTTAGATAACACATGAGTAAAAGAAGAAATCTCATGATAAATTAAAAATATTTGAACTAAATGAAAGATACAACTCATTGTATTTTGGAGATGCAGTGGTACTTAAAGAGAATTCATGGCATTGAATGTGTATATTTAAAAAGGAAGAAATACCTAAAATCAGTCAACTAAGCTTCTATTTATGGAAACCAAAAGTTTAGAGGAAATGAAGTGAAAGTACTTTGAAAAAAATAATAAAAACTAGAGCAGAGTAGTACTCCATTGTATAAAAAAAACCACATTTTCTTAATCCATTCTGCTGTTGATGGGCACTTGGGCTGCTTCCAAGATTTAGCTATTACAAACTGTGCTGCTATAAACATGGGTGTGCATATATCCCTGCGGTATAATGATTTTAATTCTTTTGGGAATATACCAAGAAGTGGAACAGCTGAGTCAAATGGAATTTCTAGTCCTAGTTCCCACTACTCTGCCATAAAGAATGATAAGCTTGAGATATTCCTAGGTAAATGGATGCATCTTGAGACCATACTCTTAAGTGAAATAAATCGGACACGCATGTTTAAATACCGCATAGTTTCTCTGGTGTGAGAAACTGAAGTGTAAATAAAAACTAAAATGTATTATACTGGGAAAGGGAAGAATGTTCAAATGGGAAAGGGAACAAGGGAGGGGGAAAGGAACAGAGGACACGAGAAATAAGGAATGGAAGGAAAAAATGGAAACAAAGCTTTTGTAGATAGGGAGGGAGGAGGGGGTGAGGGGAGGGGAATGGGAAAAAAAAGAAGCAACAAGATATGTCATGTACAGGTACAAATCCCCTATGATGAATGTTATCAATATGTACATCTAAAATGTACCATTAAAATAAAATAAAATAAATAAAAAATGCTATTTCTAAAAAAAAAAATTAGAGCAAAAACAATAAAACTCAAAATAGAAAATAATTACATAAAGATCAAAGAAACCAAAATCTGACTTTTTAAAAATATCATAAAAACTGGTAAACCACTAATCATGCTAAGAAAACAAAGATGATACAAATTACATATGTCAGAAATGAAAGAAGGAGTATTACTATGGCTCTCATGGACATTAAAAAGATAGTAAAGGGATAACTTAGATAAAATGCAATGGTTCTTAAAAAGATCCAACTTGCCAAAATCACACAAGAAAAGAAGAATATCCAAATAGGCCTACATCTATTACATGAGTTGAATCAATAATTAATAATCTCTCAAAACAGAAAGCACCAGGCTCAGGGGGATTCACTGATGAAGTCTATTAAACATCTAAAGAAGAAATTATGCCAATTCTGAATAATTTTTTCAGTGCATAGAAGCAGAGGAAATAGCTCACAACTCATTTTATGAGGTCTTCATTGCCCCAGTACCAAAAATAAACAAAGTTGTGATAAGAAATTAAAACTATAGACCCCAGGGGCTGGAGATTTAGCTCAGCGGTTAGAGTGCTTGCCTAACAAGCGCAAGGCCTTGAGTTCGATCCCTGGCACAAAAAAACAAAAACAAAAACAAAAAACAAAAAACAGCTATAGACCAATGTCTCTTGTGAATAGTCATCTGTGATGTGACTATAGGCATAACTATCCTCAAAAATATTGGCAAATCAAATCCAACAATGTATTAAAAATAATATATTTGGACCAGCAGTATTTACCCAGGTATGCAAAGCTGGTCCAGTATTTGAAAATCCGTGAATGTAATCTAGTTCATCAATAGACTGAAGGAGGAAAATTAAATAGATGCAGAAAAAGGATTTGCAAAATCACATACCCACATATGATGAAAATTCTCTGAAAACTAGAAGTAGATGAAAACATCTTCAACTTGATAAAGAGTATGTACGAGTCCATCTTCATGTGTAATAGCGAGAAAACAGATGTCCCCACTATGATCAGGGACAGATAAGGGGGTCCCCTCTCAGCACTCTTTTTCATCTTATGAGAGAGATGATGCAGTGAAGCAAGAAACAGAAGTAAAAGATGTTCTGACTTGCAAAAAAGACATAAAACGGTCTTTGTTCACCTGATGTGATCATCTGTATCAAAACTAATGATTTCTATTCAGTGGAGGATATCATAGAAAAAGCTGCAAAAGGGGAACTCACTGGGAAGAGACTTTAGTGATGTGTAAATCTGAGAAGGGAACAGTACCCAAAATGAAAAAAAAGAATTGCCATAAATCAGCAAGAAAACTAAGGCCAATATAACAGAAACATTGTGCAAGGACACACACAATGACACAAGGCCAATGACACACAATGAAAGAATCTAAATGCCTTACTGTGGGATTGACAAGAATAGTTGATCAGCGAAATGCATATAGGCTTTTACTTTTCTCCATAAAACCTGACACAAATTTTAAATGTCTAGTATTAAATTTCTAAAAGTACAGAGAAGCAGAAACCAAGTGAAAGCATGAACAAGTATGTTCTTTCTGAAAAATAGCAAAGCAGTTTATTCCTTTTTACCTAGCAATCCACTTTCTTAGTATGTCTCAGACAGCGTCTCTCCTATGTTCTTGAGCAGATACGTGTGCAAATATTTGTGGAGCGCTTTCTGGGGTTCACTGTGAGCAGATCCTAAATATATGATCCTGAGTGGAAAAAAAGAGAAAGAAATATAATACAATATCTTTTCCTCATACCTAATGACATACTTTAAACAAGTATGCATAGTAAGACTATATGCATAGCAGAGCCATTTTAGACATATTACACATTAGACTGAGTTCCTATAAATGATGAGACTAGGAGAAGTGGTAGGAAAAAAACTAATGTACATAGATAAAGCAGACCATTGTTGATGGTGTGCCATGAATTGAGGACTGTAATTAACTAAATTCTATGAATAAGAAATGGGCATTTTGCAAAGAGGAAGAGAATCAAGAGGCCTAGGAAGGGGAGGAGATGAGAGGGAAAGAAAATGAAAAAAAAGAATTAGGATGTGCTATGTACACATACCAACTTCTCATGATGAATGTAATCATTAAGTACTGTAAACATACACTAATAAAAAAACAAATGAATATATTTTTAAAAATTAAAAAAATTAGAAAAATAAAAAGCAAAAATTAAAATGAAATGTACTTCAGTTCATTGAATAGAGAAAATGTTGAATTTAATTTTTGTGAATTAAAGTCCACTAACATGAAGATCTTGTATTTAAAAGTAAATCAAGAGGAGTATTTAACTTTTGAATGCTCCCTACTCATTGAGTAGCTCTCTATCTTCTTTCTTCCCCCTTTTCACCACTTTTAAATAAATTGTCTTCTCTAAGTTTAAAAAATAAAAAAAAAAATAATAAGTAAATAAAAGTAAATCAAGAAACACACACAGAGGGCAGAAGAGAGATCATTAATTTTGGCAAAAAGTGGTCGAAGTAGTAAAAGGAAATGTAACGATGTAATAGTGTTTGATCTGGTAACATAACATAAGCAACTGAAGATGGTATGGGATAATGAGCAGGGATTCCCCGGGTAGGCAGCTGGAGAATTCCTATCACGTCACTATGTTTATATTGTTCAAATCTCAACATTTTATTTCCTGCTCCACATCTAACATGGATAAGTACATTTTTAATCTTTTAAAATTAGATTATGAACTTATATAACTTTTCATTGTCTCCCATCACATAATTATTAACTAGCAGCCTTTGTAATCTGGCAAGACTTTGGACCCCTTCTCAGAATAATTTGCATCAAAATCTAATATTCATTTGTTTATTATTAGCAAGCTTTGCTGTCCTTTGTGACTCTTGGCATGTAGACATTGACAGGTACAAGGTATTTATAGACAAATACAGGTTACTGTGAATGCATTTGCACAGCGGCAGCTCCACATGTAGCATGGATGACCCCTGTTGCCTAGCAACACCATTTTCTTACTGACAACCTGGTCATGGAATGAATTGGAAGAGTCAGGAGTTGAAAATAGAACATACAGTAGTTATTTGTCTGGATTTGGATCTGCCTGGTTTTCCATAACTTGTGAAAAATACTGGTCTTAGGAGTAATTTTTCTTGTTTATAACCCTACTAACGTAGTAGAAGCAGTACTTCAGTGAACTCTACCAGTCTTGTCTATTTATAAGTGGAAATGTTCCCAGGCAACCAGAGACAATCGTTTGGTGTGCCTTATACTGAGCAAGTTCAGGCAAAAAGTCAATAATAATCATCTGAAAAATGCTTCTAAAAGTCAAGCTTTCAAATGTCTCTTGTACCATGAAATTTAATTATATTTTGAAGGAATCCGATTACATGTAATTGAAACATCAGATAACATTTCCTTTTCCTTTCCTTTCCCCCCATTGCTTTGTCCCCGCTATTTCTCCTTTCTATCAGTTATCTGGTCAATCTTTAAACCATGCATAATGTTATATGCGAAAACGAGAGGAGCTGGAAATATGTACTCTACTCTAATTCCTCATTTTCATCTATTTCTGCCATTTCCCCTTTTATTGTTAGCAAGCTAACGGACAGAGATCACAAACCTTAAACAATGTATGTTTTATGCCAGTTCAGTATTATCCCTTGTCTTTGATGAATATTCCAATTTCAAAAAATAGGTACAGGAAAGATCTATTTGAATCTAACAACCCATTCTAATTTCGTTATAGTATGTCAATGAAGTTAAACTTAATTTATGGAATTTTAAGTATTACCATTCCATGCTTTCCACTCAAAAATTTATCTCTTTATCCCTTCAGCATCTTAGGATTCTACCTCCCACGCACCTATTCTCCCTTTTATTCCCATTATTTTTATTTTTTTAACTATAATCACCTTATTGACAACAAATGTGTTTTTCTTTTCATTTTTTTCTGCAAGGTATTTCTTCTCCTCCTGTATATATGGGAGTGTATAAAGTTTATAAAGCCACCATGCAATGTCTTTGCTCAGTTGTCATTTGAAAGATGACTCTGGTTCACTGAGCATCCCAGAAGGGTCCCTAAACCGCATGTCACATGCAGTACGGAACTTGGGCTTATAAAGGAGAAGTGAGATTTGATGACTCTACCATAAGAGCTGTGCAACGCCAAGTTTTCTCAGCACTACTAACCCACAATTGTGAGTCATTGTACTTGAAAGAAAATATGTGACCCTGATGTATAGGTTTTCATTTAAAACCGAGACAACATCTTGGTTGTCTTGTCTTACTGTTAAGCTTGAAAGATGTGCAGTTGTTTTATATCTAGCTGCAAAAACTTTACTCTCTCTCTCCCTCTTTCTGTGTCCCTTTCCCATACAAGTTCCTTTAATCTATTCCTATTTTCCTTTTACTACATTTGTCATAAAATTTAATTTATGGAATTAGGGAAAATATATATATTTTTATATATTTTTATATATATATATATATATATTTTTTCCTAATAGGTTCTTGAAATTTGGATTCCAGGGCAGACCAGAAAGAGTCTCTGTCTTGTCTCTTTCAGAATTAGAGGCTCAGTGATTCTTTTTTTGTTGTTGTTGTTTTTGGCTTGCATGTCCCTCACTTTCTTTTTATTCTCTAAAGGAAGAACTTTAGAGGTGAGACTAAGAGTGAGAATGATTTTCATTTTAACTTAAACCTTACCAAAATGGAGAAGAAAATGTCCAGTGAAGTCTACTAAATATACCCCACCCAGCGCTCTCCGTCTGAGCAGCATCTCACCCACGTCTGTTCAGGCCGCTGGCTCCAGACAGGCTAATCCTCTTTCCAGCTCCTCAGAGTCACCATGGACATTCCTAGCAGACCAGCTTTCTGTTTTCAAACCTACTGTTAAAAATTACAGATTGTTGGCCCAGACTCTGTAAGAACTACCAAACTAGTCAGTAAAAATCCCTCTGTGATCACGCCAGCCTCACCTTAGAAAGTTCCATTTGTTTTTTGAGTCCGTTGTCTTTTTGCACTGCCACCACTTGTACAGAAACTTTTACTTCCCTGGCTAGTCTCTCTTCTATTTTCACGAAGCAGACTTTTTCACAAGTCTGAGAGGAGAAAGCTATCTTCCCTTGATTTCAGCTCAGCAGTGAGCCATGTTCTTATATGTATCGATCAGCTTCCTATCCACTAGGACCTGCTCAGCTCAACATTCCACCAAAAGTCATCCCTGAAGCCTACGTTTTGTGAAAACAGTAAAGTTTTAGCCATTGGTTATAACTTAATAATGGATCTATAAAAAGATCATGGCATACAGGTGAAGTTCATACCTTAAGATGCGCCTTTGTCACACTGTCACCAGCCTCCTACCTGCCATAAAGTTTTAATTAAAGCCCGGCCTCCCTCTCTTGGTTCCTCTATCACATGGCCCCCACTGATTTCTTTCCTCTGAAATGTATTAAGGAGCTCATGGTTGATGGTATTTCACTAAGTATTTCATATCTTTATTTCTCTCCAGATGAACTATAAAGCACTCATGACTCAGAGAAAAAAGTGACATAAGTTTGTGTCACCTTGGTGAACAGACTTTCATTTGATGCTTTAGAATGATTAGTTGAACAGTTAGAGAAGCAATGAGGAAAACGCTAAAATGGGAATTGGAAAAGCTAAATTCTATTTAAATGTTTCCAGTAATTACATGGACTACCTGGGACAATTTTTTTTTTTTTCTCTCAGTCTCTGTATCTTCATAAACCAAAAGAGAACCCTGGATTGCGTCCATCCGTATGATTTTATGAAACAGTTAATGAAGCAAACGAATGGGAGAATGGGTGAAAGGAAGGTTTCCAAATGTTGAAGATAATGTACGTATTGTGTTTCAATGGTTATCTTCAATTTGAAATATTAAAACCAGTCCCTTAACCCTTTCTCTGTTGTTTTAAATTCTTTAAAAAAAAAAATTTTTTATTAGTCCATGTTTACATCGCATGTTTACATTCCCTTTGTGGAGCTGGTATGTATAAATAGCAGGAGCCCATTCTTACGAGAGATACCTGTAGCATACTAAATTCAGAAGATGGTAGTTTACATTCGGCTCTTCTATATCTACGTGGGTGTTTCTGAGTCATTGATCTGCCTTTTGGACCCGGCTAAGTTTGGAAGCCATTTGGCCCCCATTTGTGTTGTCGTCTCCGGTTTCCGGTTTTAAAATGGTAGACCCTTTAGGGGTGGGCCTAGTGGGAAATAGGCCCTTGGGGGTGCCACCCCAGAAGGAATTAAGGAAGGTGTTAGGTGACTGGAACTGGTTCCCAAGTGCTTGAGTTGTTAACAGCAAATCTATCCTTCGATATCTCTGGTCTCCTGTCCCGCAATGTGATCTCCCTCTCACGCTGGCTCCTGTTTTAGTATATGTGCTGCCGAAGTGAGCCCTGCACGCTCCTGCCTTGTGCCATTGCCCTGGAGATGTTACCGGAGGCCACATGAATGGGGCTGTCTGACACTGGATTTCCAGTCTTTAAAACTGTAAGCTGAATAAATCTCATTTCTTTATAGTTTAGGTTCAGGATTTTTGTTATAGTAATAGAAATGGACTAATACAGAGCCTCAATTTGTTCAAGTATAAAGAGGATTAATAACCACACATTTTGCATGTGTAAATGGGGAATAATAATAATATTTAATAATAGGTTTCTTACTGATTAATGAAATAAATACTTATGAAATAAGTTTATAAATTTAACAAATTTGTACAAAAGCAGTTATTTAACATTTTCTGTATAAAGGATATATATGCTGTATATAATTTCTCATTTTTCAATCAACACTTATTTAACCAGCTTTTTTTCTTTTATTCTCAAGCTTTCATATGCTAATTTCATTTTGGATGAGATTTGTGAAGGCTTGGGATTATGAATTTCCTAAGCCTTGTTTATTAATGAAAACATAAACATATTCTAAATGTGTGTTAGAATAAAATTTTTTGTGTTTATTTATCTGTATTTCATGGAGACTAGGATGTTAGTGGTTACATCTAAAATATGTCCATAGATCTGTCTTATCTTATAATGGGAAATAAGGATTAAAGTTTAACATTTTTTGTTATACTCAGAAAATTATCTGAGTGGAATTAAGTGTTATTTTAATCTATAGTAAGTGTTTTGTGTTCATATAATATTTTAGCTGTAATTGATAACTGAGTTTAGTCTTTCTTGTTAGAATGTTCCTAAAAATAACTGGTGCCTCTAGATGCTTATTAAATATGATTTGTTCTCATGTTGCTAGTTTTTGTGTAGCAATTCGCTGGTGAATCGAGACTGTTCTTTTTACTTATCAGTCCTTTCCAGTCCAGAGAATATTTACTAATAATATGACAAGGTAGTTTCTATAGAACTAACACTATGCTCTGAAACTTCTGATCATTTGACATGTCTAGGTGTAATTTTTATCTTTTTGTCTGTGACTATAAATAACTCACATTTGAAAGAAGATCAAACTACACTGAGGGTCATAAATAAAACAGATCACCACGCCTCTCTGTCTTCTCTAGTGGGTATGCTTTGTCAAATGAGGAAGATGTTTTACAGGAACTAAGTATCTGTGTTAGAAACTTGAAAGTTAACAGACAAGCATTTCCAACATCACAACTAGCCAGTGTGATTTCCCAACTGATACTGAACTAAAAATGAAGATACGGCAAGAAGTGTTTGCAAACAGTGAAAGATTCAATGCGAGTCAGTTTCTGCACAGGGTTGGGTGTGTGGAGAAGCTTCCTGCACAGGAAAAGAGGTTCTAAATGGAACAAGATGCTTCCTCTCTCAAAACATTGACATTTATGTACGAGCACTGAAAGTGAGGAAGTAAATTCAAATTATCAGTTGCTTTGAACATTAAAGAATAAAAATCTTGAAAAGCTTTATCTTTTTCATTTTACTCCATTCTTTTCCTCTGTGTAGCTGTTGAGAGCATTGTCTATTAAAAATGTAAATATAATTGAATTGCTCTTAAATTCCTTTTTCTACACCTAAAAGTCTACAGGGCAGCTAAAGAGAAATCTACACATAATTTTTGAAATTCAACAAGAAAAAAAAACACACTAAGAATATTTTTTGGTTTTGTTTTGTGTTTTTTATTAGTACAACACATATTGTTTATATTCCTTCCATGGAGTTGGTACATGCCCCAGATATATCTTCATTCCTGTCTTTATCCTCTTTTCCTCACCTCCCTCCCTGCTGTCTGCATCTCTTGATCCCTCCCATTTAAGAAAGATCTACCTCCTATTCCTCATTATCTATTATTCTTTTTTTAGCTGATCTTCATCATTTAGGCTTTACTGCTTGACCACACACTCTCAACCTCATGTTTGATCCTAAATTCAAATTGAATTAGATATGTCACTGACCTCTAGGAACTTATAAACTGGTACATGAGATAACTACATAAAAATAACCAAAGAACAAATGTTACAAGTTCCAAGGCAGAAGTTAGCACAAAGTTCTCCATTCATTTGGGTATCATTTGGGTATACAGCCAGTGATCAAAATTATTTTGATCACTGGCTGTATACATTTAGAGACATAAAGTCTTCCCATTTAAAAAGGCAGTTTTGGATACATTTAACAATTGGCAGTGTTGGCATAAAGCAAGGAGACAGAGCAGCTACCAGTTTTTTTGTGTGTGTATGTGTGGTGTCGGGGATCGAACTCAGGCCCTTGTGCTTGCAAGGCAAGCACTCTAATCACTGAGCTAAATCTCCAGCCCCACCAGTATTTTTTTGATAGTGTAAAGCAATGAAGAATCAGGTCTAAAATAAGGTAATTCCACGACCTGAGGTGAGACAAGGGAAGGAAGAGACTTTAATCAGAAAACAAAAGCAAAGATATAACTGAGGTAAAATTCAGTCATTTTATTAACCAGAGATTATTATGGATTGAATTGTGTCCCCCTCCACCCTTCCAAGTTCATATGTTGAAGTCCTAAGGTGCAGAATGTCAGATGTGAATATCCAGAGAAAGGGACTTTAATAATATAGGTCACTTGGGTGGACCAATATGACTGGTTTCTGTATAAGAACAGGAGACACAGAGAGGTACAGAGGCAAAACTATGTGAAGGCAGGGAGGAGGCTGCCATCTTCAAGCCAAGGAGGAGGTCACAGGAAAAACATCTCAGATGCCCAGAAACCAGAGAAAGCAATTTCTGTCATTGAAGAAGACACCTAGCTTGTGAAACTTGGGCGTGGCAGCCCTAGTAAAGTAACACAAAAAATAATTATTGACTTTTGAATTAGAGAATTTTCTTGATTTCTTTCTTGTCCCAATTTTCTTTCAGGCAATGGGATGAAAAGAAATACATAGTTTTAGGGTATAGTGCCTTGACTTCTACATCTTCCCTGCTTTTACCTGATGATAAAGTCATGCTAATCAAATTGTTTTCTCCCAGAGTTATGTTGGGAGCAATGCCTATTTGCAACCACCACACGTTTCATGGGAACACTGTCTTCAGTAGCGGGAAAATCATATTTATCGCTGCCAGAGGCCCTGGTGAAAGTGTTCAAGGAATATAATTTTTGGAGTAGAGATAAGAAGGAAGTTGATTTAGCTGTTACTGTGCATTAATTTATATGTTAACTCTGAATAGACAGTCTTCTAAATTCTGAAAAAATTCTTTTTGCGTTTGGCTAAAGCTCTTAAAAAACAGGAGAGCTGGGTTTGGCAGTTTGCACCTTTGCCTCCTGAGGCTAAGGCAGGAGGATCTCCACAAGTTCAAGGCCAGCCTGAACTACACAGTAAACTCTGTCTCAAAAAGAACAAAACCAACCAAACAAAAAATAAATAAATAAAAACAGCAGGAGTGCCCAGGTTCAGCCCAGAATCCTGCACCAGGAGCAGCAAAGTGCAATTAAGAAACTTAATCCTGGGATAGGGATTTAACTCAGTATTAGAGTGCTTGCCTAGCAAGTACAAGGCACTGAGTTAGATTCCCAGCACCAAAAAAAAAAAAAAAAAAAAAAAAAAAAAAAAAAAAAAAAAAAAAAAAAAAAAAAAAAAAAAAAAAAAAAAAAAAAAAAAAAAAAAAAAAAATCCAAGAAACTCAAAACTCAATCCTGATTATTCTAACACTGATATAGCTTTCCAAGAATAAAGATTCCATAGCTTGACTTGTGTCTTGTGGAATTAATATGCAAGAATTGGAAATGACTTGGAAAAACAGCTAGATTAGTAAAGGGAACTCAGAAAATGTGTAGCTGGCTCTCTGAGAACCTCATGCTGCCCAAGATTGATTTTCTACAGTAAGACAGCTACCCAGGGGAGAATGGCAACTGCACAGATTTCAAAGCAAGTCTACCTGGTACCTCTCAGTGTTCTGTCTCTGGGGTTTTGAACAACTTTTCCGCCCTGCTTGCTGCTGTGCCACCCTGTCCCCTGTAATCTCATCATGGCCCCGCCATTCCCCTTACCTTTGTGTCCTGCCTGGAAGGTCATCTACTGATGCTCAAACATGAGTACCCTCAAGACAGTGCAAGCCTGCCACACACTAGCCACACGGAGGCAGAGAACAGTGCTCCTAAGGAGAGCAAATGAGAAAGGAGGGATGGCAGGGGAGCCCTCTGCTTGCCTGAGAGTCAGTTGTATATAAGACCTCTCAAAATACATTCGCAAGAGGATAAGTGTTCTTTGCACTGAACACCAGTTAGTGGCCAGCCTGATAATGATTGTATGTTTCCTGCCTACTACTCTCTGCTCTCCCCAACCCTGCTTCTGTTCTAAGGCCGGGATGGCAACTTTATCTCAGCCCTCATTTCCTCAATGATTCATGTTAAATCAGAAAGGAAAAGCAATTCCTTCTGGGGCTAATGGCATATTTGATGTAAACACAAGAAAGCAGAGTTCATTGAATTTGTTGGATTCAATTATGAGTGGAATTATATGCTTTTACTAAAGTATTAGCCTCTAAGGTGTTGACTTGGTTGGGCTGAGCTACATTCTCCAGAATTCCTAATATTTTTTCCAGGTAGAGTGAGCCACATGGGATATTCACTTATAAGGACAAGAAGACGAAATACAGTGACTCTTTTGAAGCATGAGTGCATCTTCCTGGGTATTCTAACACTAAGTGCTGCTGTGAGCAGAAGTTACAAGTGTAATTAAATGGGCACACTTTAAATTGATCTAAATGGAGATTGTCCTAATGGTCAGACACTTAACCTCTTAGAAGGACTTAAAAAAAAAAAAGAGTTTAGATATCCCCTGAGCTGAGAGAGTCTAAACAGCTTCTGGGTATGCAATTGTTCCCCACTTCTCCTGGATCTTCCTTCCTGATTGTGTGACATGCAAGGGTGACAAGCTTCACTCAGTTCACGCCCAGAGGTTGCCACCTGCTGGTAGGGTTTCCTTCCTGAGAGCCTGCCCTGTGGACTTCAGACTTACTTAGCACACCCACACAGTTGAATAATCAATCCTGTTTTAAAAAGATGTACAGAAATATACATGTATATATATAAAACTTCAATTGTTTTTAATTACATATAGGCAGCTATATAATTTACTCATTTCTTGTGATAGACTGTTTACCTTTAGAGATAATAAAATGGCTATAAAAGAAATTGCAATCTATTTATTTATTTAATTTTTATTCATTTATTCCATATGTAGCAAATACTATACAGCTCTGTGGAATCCTTTGGTGATTCACAAACCAGAAGGAAAGGTGTTTATGTTTGATTAGTTTATATGGCAATATCTGTCAGTCTAAGTCAGACTAGATCCCAACTCCGAGAGATTTTCCATGATCTTAATTCAAAGAATTAGATGACATAATCCAAATGTCAACCAAAAGACACTTTTTACAAAATAATAATGATCACTCTGTGATCTGGGGCATAGGATGAAGAACCAAATGACATTGTATATATTACGGTTCATATAGAGAATGTATCCTGAAAGACTAAAGTGTTCAGAGTTGGAGCTTTTAGCAAGGTGATTGGGTCATGGAATGCTGACCGCCACTGACAAGTTCATAGCCGAATGTGTTATTAGGGTTAGGTCCTGCCTGGAGGAGACAGGTCATTAGGCATGTGCCTGGGAAGGTGTGTTCTTGCCCCGGGCACTGCCCTTGCCTCTTCCTCTCTCTGGCTGTCTCACTGTCTCCCTGCTCTGGCTGCCATATGTTGAGCACCTTTCCTATTTTGTACCCTTTGACCATGATATTCTGCCTCAGAACCAGTTGATCATGGACTAAGACGTCTGAAACCATAAGCCAAATAAATGTTTTGTCCATTAAGTTGTGTTTATTTGGTATATTGTTTCAGCAGCTGACACCCCTGATCATTACACTATATTAAAATAAGATTTCTTATTATCCACCTTTATAAAAATGAAATATAAGTACAGAACTGATGCTAAACTCTTTTGCAGTATTTCATTATGTGCTCTTCATCCAAATCTATTATATAATTTATTGGAAGAGAGAGTAGCTACCCATATTATCAAAATAGGAATTCCTAATTAAGCTTTAGATTTTGTTTAATAACATATCAAAGTTTAATTTCTTTATTATTTTGACCATTTTGGCAGGAATAACCATTGTAACATCTTATTCCAGAAGAAATTTTAACACTTTAAGGATAATGGTCAGATTGGGTTGGATTCTTTATTTTTAATAGAATAAAATACATAATACCAGAGTACACATGGTAAGATTGTTGTTCCATCAAAGTTTGTTTCAGTCATATACATATCTGTGATTATGTTCTTTCTTACGTAAAGTATATCTCATAATTAATTGATCATGATAATAGTTTAGAGATTACTGTTTATTAATGTGCTATATGTAACAATGAATAGATTATGCACAAATAATTATGTAACTGACCCATGTGCTTCATATGTGTGGATTACTTGGAGCTCCTTTCAGTAAGGTGGTTGAACCAGAGCTTTCCTGACCTTCCCTTCACTTGAGTGCATGCCTCAGTCCTGCAGGATGAGTTTCCCAAAGTCAGATTTCCATCTCCTCTTCACCCGCTACAAAGAGCTTTATCCCAAGAAACTCTGGGGAAATCTCTTAGCGGCCTTGTCATTGATTAATCTCCCAGAACTTTTGGTAAAGAGCAACCTGCTTGCACCAGAGCATGCTGACTACCTCCAGTGTGTGTCCCTGCAGACCCCCGAGCAACCCGGGAAATGGCAGAGGCCGCAGAAGTCCTGCTGGGGTGGCCGGGAAAGTCAGACCTCTTCACCTGCTCACCCTCAGACGGCTCCCCAAGCTGTGAAGTGGTTCCTGTCCCAGATTACTGAGCTAAAAACATTAATTAGAAAGAGAAAAAGAGGTCAAGTTCTACAGGCAAGCTCAAATTGAATCAAATTTGTGTCTTTAATCAGTCCGAGCAAACACCCACTTCTGTGGTTAACTTTATTTCCATGTATTTGTTTATCTGTCAATATTTTAAAAGTGCTTGAGGTAACTCAACTATTTTGAGACCCGATGATGGTGGGGTGGGGGGTAAAACATTAAGAAATTGTACACATCCAGAGAACATGAACTTTACCCTTTGCTTGCCTAATCATTTTCACGACGTTTTGAGAACTCAGTAGGAGAGAGGGGAGAGCAACAGTAAGTAAGAAATATAATTAATTTTCAAAAACTCTAGGAAAGAGATCTTAGCAGTATGAAGACTGTGTGTAACTGCCACCATATGCAGAGGTTGGCCTTTCCCTGCCTGGTGAGAAGCAGTCTCCCTGGGCTTGAGGAATTTAAATCTGCTCTGTGTTGGACACAGTCATTTTCTGCTCCTAAACTGGAATAAAAAGCCAAGGGAATCTGTGAGTATAAAAACAAAATAGTACTTTTCCTCTCACACCTCCACACACAAATAATGAAGTTTCTTTTTAAATTTCATTTTTCTTCTTGGTAGCTGAGAGCAGATGCTACAGACTGATTTTGTATTTGGTGGGTGTCTCAGCAGGGGAGTTGTGGGTGGTGAGTGATTCACCAAGGTTGGAGAATTTTTTAAAAATGACAGTAGAATAACTGAACAGCCGAGGAAGATAGGAGGGCAGAAAAGTAAGAGAAAGTTCGTTCTTCAAGTAAAACCTAGCTGGGACATTTGGCTGAAAATTAATTTATAGGAAATTTCATAGAGGGAAAATCAAACTGGAACAGAGAAAAGAATGTTAAGAACTAAGGAAGAACCACTAATGTTTGATGACCTGTCAGCTCTCAAATGGAAAGCAGGTGTTCTGGCTCAGAACCGTTCCTGCGAACACGGGGTTTCCGAAGGGAAAGGAAAGTTTGGTTACGGGTACACCATATACCTTCATCACATTGCGTAGATGCATTTTCTACTTTTGTTTTGACCACATCTGTGATATATTTAAGCCAATTTTGCTCCCTAAATGAGTTTTATTTTCTTTTTGAGACATGTCTAAACAGCAGAAAATGTTGTATTGCTTTATTGCAATTTATATTTGCCAAAGACTTTTAGATTAGTTACCATTTTAGAATAGTAACTCTGTGCCCTGAAGAATAGACTATATTTTAGTCTTTTATATTTTTGTGTAATGTGTAAACACCAAGAAAGGCCAAAAAATGTAATTTCGTAGGTTACTAAAAAATGTGGGTTAGTGTCATGGAGAGATGAAATTTAAGAGTGGCGTGACTTTTGTGGACAGAAACAAATTTTACTAAGAATTATTTTATTAACTGCATAATCCTATGATCCAAATACAATCAATTTCTACTCCTCTTTACTTTGTAAATAATATATCTTTAGAAATGATTCCAAAATCATAAATATAAGCTCTGCAAAATGTATATTTTTTAATTAAAAAGAAGATAAATACCAATATTACTTTCCTCCAAAAACTGTAAGTCTGGAGCATGATTATCTCCAAACATTTTGTGCTTATTTATGGATCTATCCATCTGTCACCTGGTTACTCATCTGAAATAATATAGTACATGGTACTTTGTTTCATCTCTAATAACAATTTATCACATTTTATAATTTTTGTATGGCAGACTAGGGATTCCGATTCCCCTTTACATTCTGAGATGTAACATTAGTATAAGAAACTTTTTACCAGAACTTATAATCATATCATTTGAAAATTAACTGAGACTCAAAATCTAATTAGCCTGCTTCCCTCGGGCCAGAGCTGCTGTCCACCCTAGCACCTCTACCTGGCAAGGCAGCGAAAGAAAACAGTCAGAGACTCAAGCACAGCTGGGAAAGATTAGCTTCGTCCACACAGCAGCTTCCAGCATGCCCAGACCTGACCAAGACAAGCTGATGGAAGGGTGTCATGCAGATGTCTTGGGATGTAGGGTCACGTAGGTGGGACAGACCACATAGCACCTGTGACATCATTCATCTGCCCATTTCCTATCAAAATAAGCAACTCTAATTTCTCCCCATTCATTCAGTTTGGGAAAAGAAATTATGGAACAACTGTACATTTTTCCATAAACACTGGATGACATTATCATTGAAAAATACACATGTGCATTGTGCTCAATTAGACAGCACAATGACTCAGTGCATAGAGATTAAAGCAGCAAGGAGTCAGCAGCTAGATTACAAATATGGGTCAGAAAGGGAAAGTCAGGAACAAATTACAATACACTGATTACAATTATAAAAGATCCATACAGAAATTTTTTAAAAAATTAGATTTTTTTTCCCAAGGATGCATTTTTTTTCTGAAATATGTATGTAACACATGCAAGTCTTATTACATGTGTTAAAGAGGTAAATGGTGGCACAATAAAATTTCTTTTAAAAAAAGTTTATGTAAGAAAATAACAATACTTTACTCAGGCAGCTCCAAAGAAGAAGTTGTTTCGGAGGCCAGCCAATGGAATTCAGGGGAAGGAGGGTTTATGGAATGATCACAGAAGTATGGCAAAGGAAGTATTTGATTGTCGCAATTATATGGTTGCTTTATTTGGCCTTTCCTACTGGAAAATCCCTAGTTGCATAATCATGTTAGTTGGCTGCTTCTCATTGGTTGAATTTTAGTTCTACTTTTTACAACAAACAAGACATTACAAGACATAATTGAAATTTTACTCATGATGCAAATCAAGCTGTATTCAGAACTTCCATGAAGATTAACTGACTTTGTCTGCTTAGGGCTTCTTCAGGCTCCATCTTCATTTTAATTTACTTTAATACATAAAAATTATGCATCCACATAGACTTTCTCAATTAACTGACCTCTTAAAAAACTCAGAACTGCTATGAAATACTTTTATCAAATTATTTTGTTGAACAATTGAATTCTTTTTTCTTTCTTTCTTTCTTTCTTTTTTTGGGGGGGGCTGGGGATCGAACTCAGGGCCTTGTACTTGCTAGGCAAGCACTCTAACCTCTGAGCTAAATCCCCAGCCAAACAAGTGAATTATTAAGACTACCCTCTTTTCCTGAAAATCATTCTGGTGGCAAGCCTCCTCAGCAGTTAAAATATGAAAGGGCGATATCTTTTCTTGAGGAAAGGCTCAAGGAAATTTGGAGTGTAGATTGTATTTAACAAACATGTAGGGAACTCTAATCAGAAATTTGTGTGAGTACTTTCTTTTTTATGTTTCCAAAAGCTATGAGATGGATGTGCTATAGGATATGTAAGCTCTAAGCTATGTGACGATCTATAGAGAACATTAAACAATGGCCTTGCTGATTGAAAGTACAGGCCACATAAAAACTGGGAGATACTAATAGCTATCCAACTGTATATTACTACAATTTATCTTCCATGATGTAGTAAAGTAGTTTCTTATGGACAACATAAATTTGCAAACCTTCTAAAGATGCATTTTAAAAAGCTGGAAAAGGTGCAAAGATGATATTGAGGTTTGAAAAAAGAAATGATCAGAACTTTCCAAGCATGCATCATCTCCCCTGCCAGCATCATCTACACACTCTCAAGGTGTTTAGTGCTTTGACAGATCCGAATGTTTTCTACTTGCTTTCCCAAAACACTTTAATTAAATCCAATAATCTGTACCAGTACCTGGGCAGATGACTTTTAATGAAGAGAATTACACAAACAGGACCACTTATTTCCCTTTGAAATCAGGACATGGAATTTGAAATGCTCATTTACCTGTGTCAGTAATCCTACCGTACTTCCCAAATAAAGTCATGTTGCCACCATCTGCTGTGCTCATTTCTCATCTTTTCTTTGGTCTCACATACAGGACAGAGGCTAAGATAATAGGCATTGTATGCTAGCTAAGGTGTAGAGAAATTGGATTTCTCTTTTCAGATAGAAGTAGACTTGACTCGAAATTGTTCAGGTGTACCTACTCAAGCAATTCTACTTCTAGGCACAGCCCCCCATACATTTGTGCAAGAGCAATCAGTTTTTATTCATAATAGCCAAAGACCTGAAAGCAATCCAAACTTTAATCAATAGCAAAATAAAAATACATGGTATATTTATATAAAGACATTTCATAGGGGAAAAGAAATGAACAACAGTTAATGTACACACTGACATGGATGGAAGCCAGATGAAGAAGACTACAGACCACATTATTGCATTTGTGCATACCACCAAGGTCAGTGAAACCTCGTGGATGGTAACAGGACTCAGTGCTGTGACACAAGTCTGAGTAAGTGTGTACTGACTGGGAAGGGGCCACATGAGAACCCTGCTGGGTGCTGGAATCCAGTTTTTTATCTGGATGGTGGTTGCATGGTCATGTGCATACATAAAAATGTATTGACTTGTATATTTGGGGTTATGAAGTTTGTATTTGGCCTTATATATTTTTACAAACATTTCAGTTTGACATAGGCAAATGTTCGTAGGAGGTTACAAAGAAACATACAGGGGAATCTTGAGCATCTTTCCCACAGACACCCTCAAATTTAACCTCTTGCACACATGTTAAAATATCAAAATGGAGATGAAATGATTGGTACAATCCAAGGAGCTTATTCAGAATTCATAGGTTTTACATGTATACTTTTGAGTCCAATTTTGTCACGTGTAGCTTTGCGTGAGGACAATCACAAGAAGATCCCCAGCTGTTGTATCACCACTAGATTTCCATGATGATCACATCCCCTCTCCTCCTTCCCTCACCCACAGCAGGTACTCATATGTTCCTGTCTCTTTAATTATTTTTCACAAATGTAACATAATGGAGGAATTGAAAGATAATATTTAAAAGGGAGGATAACTAGAAAGGAAGGAGGGGAAGAGGGAAGGGGAAAAGAAGAGACAGAAAAAAGGGGAAAAATGGAAAAATGTAAATAAACCTGATGTAAATAGGGAAGGGTGGGGGTGTAGAAAGGAGGGGTGGGGGGGTGAAATCAAGATACATCATGTCCAGGTACAAATTAACCACGATGAATGCAATCATTATGTATACAATGTACCAATACATGTTCTCAGTATAACATTTTAAAAATTAAAAAAAAAAAAAAACCCAACATAATGAAGGAATGCAGTATGTATCCTTCTGAGACTCTTTTTCATTGAGCATAATTCCTTGAGGCTCTTTCAAATTGTTGTATCTACCAACAATCTGTTCTTTTTATTGACAGTTTACTCCATGGTATGGATATACCACTGTTTCTTTAACTCTTTAGCCACTGAAAGATATTTGAGTAGTTTCTAAATTTTGACTATTATTGGAAAAGGTACTATAAATACTCCTGACATGTCCCTGTAAAGAAATGTCTTCATTTTTCTGGGATAAATATCCAAAGTGCAATTTCTAGGTTAAGTGAATTTCTGTGGTTCAGTTTCATATTTAAAGTTAAAATTGCATTGGAATTTTAATGTGCATTTCTCTAGTCACCAAAGATATTGAAATTTTTTTTCTCGTGTTTCTTTGCTATTTGTGTACCTTTTCTGATGACGCTTTGTGCATTATTTTTATCAATATAAGTTTAAAACAAATGCCCTTTCAAAAAGACTTCAGGCTCTTGAGTGAGATTCTAATGCGAATCCTACTTCTGTAATTTATCAACTGTGAAATCTTAAGCAAGTTTCCTCACTCTCAGTTGCTAGCTCACATCAAAGAATTGTAAATCACTAATATAAGTGAATTAGATCTGTTTGTTCAGTAAGTCCTTATAACAGCCTTGCAAGGTGATTGTAAGTTTTAAGGTAGCTCAAGCTACCTTCTAATACATGAGTCTAAGTGTGTTAGATTTATTAACTCACTAACTTCACAAAGACCTTGCAATTGTTAAATCTGGAGGTCACTGTGAGCTACTACCCTGCTAGAAAATGCAGCTCCCAGCGATCATCAACCCAGCTACAGTAAAGAATTAAAGAAACTGAGTATAAGAGAAGAAAATTTATTTTTAAAGATGGCAAAAAAGGGAGAAAAGAGAGATGATAGGTAGCTACTCAATGAATAGGGAGCATTCGAAAGTGAAATACTCGTGGGCCCTTCTCTGTAGTCCCTTTTTATTGGGTTTTTCCTTGTGTTGGCCCTTGGAATCTGATTGGTGCTTGGGCTTGTCTGTCACCTTTGCCTCAGATTTCTCTTAGCCATGTGACCCTTCTTTGTACTTTGGTAGAGAGTAAGATTTTGGGTCAGTGCCTTAGGGCCAGGTTATTTAGATGTAAGGAGCAAATAAAGGAGAAATTTGTGTTTTTTATGTTAATTACACTACCTGAGACCTTCTCCAAACTAGTTCCTTTGTCTCTGTCTCTTTAATTGTTGGACTCTATTGGCTTTATGTTTCTAACTATTGGATTATAGCTCTCTTTGCCTTTCAGAGTCTGGCCGTAGAGGCCAAAAATGTCTATTGATTTTTAATAATGTTCAGTGAGGCCTTTACCTTGCCTTTTCCCTAACTATGGGGTTCCCTGTCACTACACAATGTAAGATTTTATAGAGGAGAAATTCAAGCCACAAAGGAATTGAATCATTTGACCAAGATTAGAACACTGTTGGAGGCTAGACTGAGGAACTGAACCTATGAAGTTTGGCCCAGAGCAGTCCTTTTAAGGATGGAGTAGTCAGATGGGAGTAGATTCATTTTACCACTGCCAGTCCCCCACCTGCATCTGGATTCATTTTTTTTTCCACAATAAAATAAATGTATATTCATTTAAGTAAGGTCAAACTCTGCAACTCTGTTTGCAACCAATCTCTGTTACCATCTTGAGGATTTTACATCTCTGGTTATCTCCCTGGTCTTCTGAACTTTCAATTTCTCCCTCACACCTGCATTGCTATCATTAATACAGCAATCTACCTTAATATTAAATCTCCTTCACACTTTTGTGATAACATACTGATTCAGAGGAAAAAATATAACTCCCAACCTGCTAGATGTTAGATATGGTGAGTTCATGTCAAGTCACAATAACTTTTATTTTTTCTTACCGTTTATATTATTGATTCTATTACTTTTTTCAAAACAGCGTCCCCTTAGCTTTCCATTTTTAACATGGCTACTTAATTCTCCTTACTCTCTTGGCTACTGCTTTTCAACATCCTTTCTGGGTCTCCTTCTTGGTTCACCTTCTAAAGAAAAGCACAGCTTCTTTGTCAGCTCTTGTCTTTTTCATCTTCTCTAGACTAGTCCTTTGCCTAGACGGGCTCATAAAGACCTATGACTTTAAGCACATTGTATACTGATGATTTTTAAACTGATATCTCCAGCAATGGTCCATCCACTGAGACCTCAAGCAGTCCTTCTACATTCTTGAACTCTGAACCTGAGAACAGCATGGGCCTCTCAACTTTGACATTACTGTTCAAAACCAGTCATTTGATTGCCACCTTCCCGTACTCCAAACCTACTGTCCCTCAGTCTTCCCAATCATAGTTATTAATGGCAAGCCTAAAATTTAATACTTGCTTTTTGATTTGTGTTTCTACTCTCCTTATATGAGGCCTCCATGTAGGTGTTGCTTACTTTATAAAAATAGAGATGACAAATAATGTCTGAGATTACCATCTCCACTGCTGCTGGTCTGTAATCCTCAAGACTCTGTTGTATATTATATTCATGCTTTAGCTCTTATCTTTCGGTACATCAGCCAGACTGATAGTTTTACAATGTAAATCAGATTTTGTTACATACTTGCCTAAAACTGTCTGGTGACTTTTCATTGCATTTAAACGAAATCCAAAACCATATTCAAAAGACTTTTATCCTCTAAATACCTTATGTGAAGTCACCCCTACCCATTTCCCTGAGTGTAACTTCTCCCTGTATTATTCACAACTGCCTCTCCACACTGCCTTCAAGTGTTGCTAACCTTTTTTCTGCTGGAAGTATTTTGTTCCAGGGATTCTTAGACTTTTTTTTAATATTCAAGTGTCTGTTCAAATTTCTCTTCTTCGAAGACACTCTCAGACCAGTATAATCTAAATAATTATCATTCTCCACTATCTCACATACTTATATTCTCTTCATTCATTTACTACCTTAAATTACATCATAGTTATATTAGATGGTTTCCTTTTCCGTTCACTGTCTGTCATCCTGTAGCAGCTTCTCTGTCTTTCCTACAGAAAGTGATTCTCAAAGCCAAAGTGTTCTATTTACTGCTCTATTTCTAATGTTCATAAATTGTCTGACATTTAAAATAATCTGGATGCTCAAATTATTGAGTGGTAGGAGATTGAGTTTTCAAGATATATTATGGTGAGATATATAACATGATACATACACACCATAAAATATAAAAATGTACATTCATTTATAATGTTTTAATGTATGAGAAATTCTTCGGGTGTGGGTGCAGTTACTAGAATATTCACAGCTATTGTGTTTAAGTCACACATAAAACACTATCTGTTGTTACCAGACAATGAACAAATGATTAAATATACTTGTGAAATCCTCTAGATGCTTATTTAAGATGTTTATGGTATTTTCTTTAACATTTTGCAATTGTCTAAGCAAATTTAACATTTATTTTTATACCAACTTTCCTCGGTATTATTAGTATTATCAAAAATTTTAATGTAGTTTTCATTGAAGTGACATTTTTAGAATGTTGCTCATATTTCATTGATTGAATTTGATACAAAATATATCATTACAATCATAAATATAGTTTACACAAACAGATTTAGACATGACTCAAATGTTTCTTTGTAAATCTCTAAGGACACAGAATCGGAAGGGATATGTGAAACTTTAAATTTGATTCTACAGTCAAGAATACCAGATTAAATATTAACAAATATACCTGGAAGTATCATCCATTTTGTTGAAAATTAATGTGGATGTTTGCTACAATGTGCATATTTTATAACTAAACTTGTGGAGTGGTTGTTTTCTATGAACTACTGAATACAAAGTTTAATCCTATGATGTGACTAGTTGCCTGATAGATCAATGGAAATTAAAATACTGTTTATGTGTAACATTTATAGATCTCCTGTAAATCTGCCTCCAGCAACACCACAGTATCTTTAAATCTGTATAACAATTTTGGAAATAAGGCCATTTCACTATATTGGTTCTTCCTACTCAAAAATAGAGATATCTTTCTACTTTCCTATGTCCTCTTTGGTCTCGTTTTTCAGACTACTGTACTTTTCAGTGTACGGGTCTTTTGGTTCCTTTGTTAGACTGATTTCTAGCTACTTCATTTGGTTGGATCCTATTGTGAAAAGCGTTGTTCCCCTAATTTCTGAGTTTGTTATTTGTGTACAGGAATGCTATGACTTTTTGAGTGTTGACTTTGTATGCAACTACACTGCTGATTTTGGTTAGGAAATCTAGAAGTCTTTTGGTGAAGTTTTTGGGGTCTTCTATGTAGAGTAAAATGTCATCTGCAAATAATGATAACTTAATTTCTTCCTTTCCTCTTCTTATTTCTTTTACTTCTTTCTCTTGTCTAATTGCTGTGGCTAAGGTTGCCAGAACTATATTGAATAAGAGTGGTGAGAGTGGATCTCCTTGTCGTGTTCCTGATTTTAGAATGAAAGCTTTCAGTTTTTGTCCATTTAGTATGATGTTGGCTATTGGTTTGTCATAGATGGTTTTATCAGATTAAGATAGAGACCATCTATTCTATAGGATTTTTATCATGAATGGATGTTGGACTCTGTCAAATTCTTTTTCTGCATCTGTTGAGATAATCATATGGTTCTTATCCATGGCTCTGTTAATATGATGCATCATATTTTTTGATTTTCATATGTAGAAACATCCTTCTATCTCTGGGATAAATACTACATGTTCATAGTGTATAATCTTCTTGATGATTTGCTGCATTCAGTTTGCCAGTATCTTATTGAGGATATTTTGCATTTGTGTTTATTAAGGAGATTGGCCTGTAGTTTTCTTTTTCTGTTGGATCCTTCTCTGGTATTGGTATTGGGGTAATGCTTGCTTCCAGGAATGAATTTGGGAGTATTGCTTCCTTTTCAATTTCATTAAAGAATTTGAGGAATAATGGCATTGGGTCTTCTCTAAATTTCTTGTAGGATTCAGCAGTGAACCCATCAGGACCTGGGCTTTTTTTGTTGGTAGGTTTTTAATTACATCTTTAATTTCATTGACTGATATTCAGTTATTTAAAATCTTTGCATCTTCTTGACCCAGCTTTGGTAATTCATATGTATCTAGGATTCTGTGCATTTTTTTCTGTGTTTTCCATGTTATTAGAATACAGGTTCTTGGCTGGGGATTTAGCTCAGTGATTAGAGTGCTTGCCTTGCAAGCACAAGGCCCTGAGTTCGATCCCCGGCACCACAAAAAAAAAAAAAAAAAGGATGCTTAGAATACAGGTTCTTGAAGTAGGTATTGATGATTTTCTGGATTTCTGCAGTATCTGTTATGATTTTGCCATTTTCGTTCCTAAGTGCATGGATTTGAGTCCTTTCTTTCTTTCTTTTTTTTCTTTAATAAGCTTGGTTAAGAGTTTGCCAATTTTATTTAAACTTTCAAATAACCAAATCTTTAATTCATTGATTATTTGTATTTTTTTCTTTCAATTGCATTAATTTCTGCTTTGATCTTTATAATTGTTTTACAGATTTAATGCAATTCTAATCAAAATACCAATAACATACCTCACAGAATTAGAGAAAACAATCCTATAATTCATTTGGAACCAGAAAAGACCTAGAATAGCAAAAGTAATTCTGGGCAAGAAAGACAAAGCAGGGGCCATCACAATCCCTGAAATTATATTAAAAAGCTACTGTGATAAAACAGCATCGTACTGGCAAGGAAACAGACCTGAGTATCAAACAAAAGATTAGAAGATGCAGAAACAACTCGAAACACACTCAGTTACCTTATCTCTGACATGTTGATAGAGACAGTCTGTAACAGCTAAATGTTAGAAACGGCCAAATGCCCATCAACTGATGAATGGATAAGAAAAATTTTTTTTATACGCAATGGAGTAGTAATCTGCCATGAAGAAGGATACGCTTGAGACATTTCTAGTTGAATGAATGCATCTTCAGACCATACTCACACATGTTTAGATAACAGCATTGTTTCTCTGGTATGAGAAACTGAAAGTATAAATAAGGACAAAAATATATACTATAGATTGGGAAAAGGGAAGAAATTATTTGATTGAGAAGAAGAAGGGAGGGGAAAGAGGGAAAAGAAGAGAGGAACAAGAAAAAATAAGGACCAGAAGGAAAAAATGGAAACAAAGCTTTTGTAAACAAGGAGGGGAAAGGGGGTTGAAGAGAGGGGAGGGGCTGAGAAAAAAGAAACAAGATATATTATGTATGGGTACAAATTCTTTATGATGAATGTGATCATTATGTATATCTAAAATGTACAACTAAAATAAAAAATTGAAAAAAAATATAATTTAAGAAAAGAGTATCCTTGGGTACATGATTCAGTACATCGACCTTGTCTTTTAGTTCTTATTCTCCCTCATGTTGGCTTTAATTTTTGTTGTATTTTTTACACTCTGATTTCTGCCTAGTATCTTTTCATAATCTTTAATTCTTTATTAAAATGCTCATTTACATCTCATACTATCTTGTTTAATTCAATCCATTTTTGGTTTGAATCTCCTTTAAGCTCACTGAAAACTTTATTAATTATATCATTTGTCTATTTGTGTACATCCCCTTTGAACCCACTGTACATCTAGATTTGTTTCTGTTTGATCTCTTCAAAATTATAACCATTTGATTTTTTTGAGTTCTTGTTCTTCACCTCTGAGTTTTTCCACTCAATGCCTGTGAGATCAGCTTTTGGGAGTTAAGAGGTTTTGAAAGCATCCTGAGGGGCGAAGATACGGTAAGGTAGAAAAACTCTGTTGCTACCTTGCAAATCTTCATAGTTAGTATGTTTTCTTCTGGTGTGAACTCGACTTTAGTTATGTTTAGTATTTATAGGCCTCTTCAACATAATCAGTGTAATAGGATAAGTCCTGGTCATTGTGTTGCAAGGAAAGAATCACTATGCTGTTTATATCAGCATCTACAGAACCAACCATGTATCAATCATATAATTTGAAGATTAATTTAACAATTTCACCCTTTTTTCAACAATCTAGAAAGTGTCTAATACAGTCTTGATGACAAATAGGCTGGGATGTAGAGAATGAGAGAAAGAAAAAGGAATAAGAAAGGAAAGAGAATAGTATAGAAAAAAGGAAGAAGAAGAAAGGGATATCAGCAAATTAAAGAAAAAGAGTTTGTTGGTATTACTTTTATATCTGAAGTGGAAGGCTGGCAGAGAAGGAGTTTGGAAGGTTATTTGCAGGAGCAAAATAAAGGAAGAAGAGGGAGGAAAACATAATGGGAGATTGAGGGAAACTGTAAGAAGGCCAGAAAACATTAATGCGCTGATAGAAATCTTGTGTTTGAATCCTCCATACGCAGTTTTTGTGAGGGCCAATCTGACATGCCCAGGAAAGATTCTACCTAAACTAAAAGACTAATTCTTATTCTCCATTTCACATATAGAAACATCACCATACATACACTAGATGAAAATGGAGAGAAAAAAGAGAAAAAAGAAAGGAACCACACACCAAAAACACAAAAGTAGATTCTTGTCAGTCACATTTATTGCAGTCAAAATTTGACCAGTGTTCTCTTTCCCTTATGTTTATAAACGGAGAAACTTAATTATGGCAGTTGTGAGGTGCTGATTTCTAGTCCTCTGTGGCTCATTCCAGGAGGCTGGGTGTGTCTAGCCGATCCCACTGCTATGATTTGTCCTCTGGGCTGGTAGGGAATAAGGGACTTGGGGGTCTGGAGGAGGCCCTGGGCCTGAGGCTCGTTCCCTCTGCAGACAGCGCTCTGCTGGTTTCAGCCGCATTCCAGTGGGCCTGACTAGCCAGATGTCATCGCATCGTGATCATTATCATCAGAGCTATTGCCTCTGTCTTATGATTGGATACTTTCACTCGTGTGGGATGGGGGAGGTCGCAATGTGACTGACCCCTCAGGAACCCAGCCTTGCTCTGCCTGCCTAAGGGGCCTTTCTCAGTCTCCACCCACTTCCCACTTCCCTCCAGCTGCTTAGCTCTGGTGCTTCTCTGCTGCCTGCTGGCCATAGTGCTCCTCTCCAGGACTCTGGCTGCACCCCACAAAGCATCTCTGTCCATCCCATACGATCAGTGGTGCTGAGAGCACATGGGACGCAGCCTCTTGTGCCCGGCAGGAGGAGGGCTCAGAACTGTGCATGTCGACACGGCACAGCAGACAGAATATGCAGAGAGACTCCCTAATGCTGAGCGACGGCTGGATGGTGCCTCCCATGACTCATTTTCTTCCTTTCCCTGGCATTTACTGATCTGCTAAATATATTAGAAATTTCTATCACTAAATAGAATTAGTAAAATATACTAATTTCTAGCTCCTTTAATTAAGTTTAATTCTATAATTCATATTTTATATTCATCCATGCTGTAGTATTGTTACTACTGTATGCTTTAGTTGTGCTTTTATAGTTTATCCTTTTGTATTTCTGAGCACTGTTTCTTTGAATGGATGTACCACTAATTTTTATGCCATCACTAGGGCTGAATATTTGGATTTTTTGCAGTTTATCAATGCATATATATATTTTGCAAATATCTACATATATCTTAATGTGAGTATGTGATTTTTTTCTCCTGGTTGTATACTCACAATTGAATTGCCTGGGTATATGGTAGGGTTTTGTTGTTGTGGTTTGTTTTGTTTTGTTTTGTTTTGTGTTTTAGACAGGGTCTCACTACATAGTTAAGGCTGGCCTTGAACTCACTATGTAGCCCAGGCTGGACTCTAACTTAGCAATCTTCCTATATCAACCTTCCAAGTGTTGGGATTACTTACATGCAGCACCATGCCTGGCCTTAAATTACTTTCTAAAATAATTGCACTTTTCTACCAGCAGTGCATATAGATTCTAATTCCTGCATATCCTTGTGCTAATATGATTTCTTTTTTGTGTTAATTTCTTGGCTTGATTTTGGAAATTCAAACAGCAATCTAATATGAAACTAGGCAAACTTTTGGGTATTCTCAGAGAATGTTTATCATTGTTTAATCAGAGCAGAGTCCTGGTGAGATAATATTCCCTTTTATCTTCCTACATAGGGGTTGGACTCATTTTTGCCCATTCTTTCACTGAAGGTATAACATTTCAAAGACCTTTGATTTCTAAAAGTCTTTCCTATTTCCCTAATACTCGTGGCCAAGAGGTTGTTTTCCTATGTGTACGTAAGTTAGTAGTCTGATAGCAGACAAATTACCACCACCCTTGTCTTTCTATTCCAGTTGATTCTTCATTTCTACCCTGACTCTCAGTTTCCATATTCTCCTGCCCTAGACTATGTTCGCCTATTTGATTTTGTGTTGCCAAAAATTCAAGTTAAACGCATTCATTAAAATACAACCATACAGATTTACAATTTGGGTAAGTTCTACAGCAGAACCTAACCCATTAGAAAAGTAGAATATGATAAATGATTTGGAATAGCACTAATCACAAGAGCAAAGAGATTGAAGTAGCCCTAATATTAAATAATGAATAAACAAATGGAAAATATATACTATATACTTAAAGTACTGTTTAGCCTTAGAAAAGAATCATATACCACAACATGGATGAATCTTCAGGACATTATTCTAAGTAAATTAAGCTATTCACAAGAAAAGTGAGTCCTGTATGATTCCACTTAGAGAAAGTATCTAAAATTGTAAAACTCAAAGAAACAGAAAGTAGAATGGTATCCCCAAGAGCTGGGAAAAGGAAGAAAATAGTTCTTAATGAGTATAGAGCTTCAGATTTGCAAGATAAAAACATTCTGAAGATCTTTTTCACAAAAACAGGAATATGCTTACCAGCATCAAGCTGTATTTAAAAACAGTTAAGATTGTTCATTTCACATTGTTAGTTTTTGTTCACAATAAAAATAAATGAATGAATGCTTTGTGTAAATTTCTTTCTTTTAGCTCTAAGAAACTGTCTTCCTGTTTCTTCTGAGCTAGGAAGATTACTAACTTTTCCCACAAATATTGGTATGCATATTTAGGGAAGCTTTTGAGCAACACCAACAACAATAGCTCCACTGTGATGAGTTTCTGAATGCAGAGTGAAGCCAAGAGAGTTTGAAAAGATTTGGACTCACCATGACCTCAACCCGCTGAAGTTCAGATTCCATTGCTCAAAGGGCAGCAGAATTTCCTACTTAGCAGATGTCAATTGAAGCAGGAGATTTTATTTAACTTAAAGGCAACTCCCTCTACACTTTCTTTATCAGCAATGAAGCCTGGAGGAAACGGCTCTCTGAAAAATAGGACAGTTTTTTTTTTTTTTTTTTAAATGGGACAATTGTGTATAATCACATCTGATTATTTTGAAACTTTTCTTTAAACGTTACTTCAGTCACAATACCCTGAAAGTACAAAAATAAACAAGACTAGACTTGCTTCATTTATTTTAAAGCAGGAATAATAAAAAAGTGCTTTTTTAAAAATATGTACAAAACATGTTGAAATAGACATTGTTTTAGAAATTTGATGTGCAATAACAGTGGTATACTTTGCCTCACTATGCAATTGATTTTTTCAGGCTGTCGCCGTCAGAGCAGTTATTAAACTTTCTCAGCTAACTTTCAGTTAGGAATTATCGATATTTTCTGAAGAATAAAGCGAAGGACCCATTAAAAGTCCGTCAGTATACTCAATGGCTTTACTTTTTTAATGTAATCATTTCACAGAGCACCTCTTCTGATTAACTTCTTTTATTAATCGAAATTTGTATCTTTGAGTTCTTTAAAAGTCCACTCGACAGGACAGAAATTCATTTAAAAAATTTGAAGAGGGAGAAAAAACATTCTTGTCAGCATAATTCTTTTTCATATGCAATTTTAGGACTCTAGTATGCGATAGTAGATTTTCAGACTTTGTAGCTTTTCTTCTTGAGCATGTTTAAAGGTAGATTTGACTCATTTCAGGAACAATAATATTATGATAACGAAACTTAGCTCTCTCACTACCTCCCTTGGACCTTCAGTTTATTTTCAAGATTGCAATTAGTACTTGTGCTTTTGGATAATTCTCAATCATTATTCTAAAAATAATGTTCTCTGAGGCTGTAGAAGCCAAGCGACTAAAAATTTAGGAAATAGAAGATCTGTAACTGTAGTGAAAAATCATTTTAAAAATACATTGCCTAACCACATGAAGATTTAGAAAATAAATACAGAATAAACTTTTTAATAGCCACATTCTTTATAATAATTCAAAAACTTTTAATACAGGTTTTAGATTATGCTACTTGCATCCTGATTATACCCATACTATAGGCTGTAGAGTAATTTCAAATATAATTTTAAGGTAAATTTAGTGGAATGACTTGTCCTTTTTTTGGTGGGATAATAAGCCTATAACATAAAGCAATCTTATATGATATGACACTATGTAGGTTGCATACCACACTGTGGTGTGATAAAAACATACTCTGAGTACTGCTAAGTGCCCCTGATGGAAAGGCAGGAGACTTCGATGTGAGACGCAGCACACTGCAACTTAGTCACAGTGCGTGACAAATTTCAATTTGTTCAGTGCAGTCAGTTGATTTTAAGCTACAATTGAGACAGGTGTGTTTAGAGTAACCATAAATCATGGATCCTGAAGAACATGTTAACATGGTAATAGTCAGTTTCATTGAAGTCATGCAATTGTGTCACTTCGGGTTCCAGCTTTTCAAGGTGTGTTATCCTGGAAGGTAAATACTGGGGTCTGTGTTTGTGACCCTGAGGCCAAAGTCCAGGGCTCTCAATGGGAATCGACCCAGTTCTCCTCACATGAAAAAAGTGCATCAATCGAGATCCAACTTCAAGGCAATGTTGATTGTGTGTTTTAATGTCGATATAATTGTACAAGCTCAGTTTATACCCAGGAAATTGACGATGAACTCAGCTATTATAAGAGCTAATTAGAGCTTTTAAGAAGAAAAGTGGGCATAGAAAACAACTTGAGAAATGGGAAAACAGTTTCATCCTCTGTCATAACAATGCTTCATGTCACACATCACTTTTGGTGTGACAATTCCTGTCAAATTAAAACACCGTAGTGCATCCTCATCCACCTTATTCACCATATCTGTCACCGTGTGACTTCTAGCTCCTCCCCAAAGTCTAACTGACCATGAAAGATAAACGTTTTGAATCAATTCGAAACAACATCCAGGCGCCATAGCAGCACAACCACAGACATTCACTAAGGGGACTTCCGTAACTGCTTCCAGAAGCGGCAAGCACAAACGGATGCAAGTGTTTGAAGCAAGGGGAAGTATTTGGAGAGGATTAATGGCAACATGTTTTACTGTATTTTTTTAAAAAAATTTAAATATTTACCACATGTTTTGATCACATCACTTGTGGAATACATGGGGATAGCAGCATGAGGTCGGAAAAAGAACTCTGAATCTAGAGATTTGAGTTCATTTGTTAGCACCCCTTCTGAAGACTATCTGCTTGTCCTGGACAAATCATATGCAATCTTTCTTCCCCGAAGGTAGACACAAAAATAATCACTATACTGTCTTACCCGGATATTACTAGGATCACATAAGAATCTAAATAAAATCAAGTTAAAAATCATAAAATTTTAGAAAATACAAACTTTTACATCCCATGGCCTTATCACATCTGTAACACAGTGACTTAGAATCATAGATTTTTAGAACTAGAGTGACATAGATGGCATTTTCTCGCCTCATGTTTTGTAATCATTTAATGCAATTTATTGGTAATGAGATAAAAACAATTTTTGTACATTTTATCAAAGCACACTTTTTTCTTTTTTTTTTTTTTTTGTGCCAGAGGTCAAATTCAGGGCCTTTTGCTTGCAAGACAAACACTGTAACCAGTGAGCTAAATCTCCAGCCCCCAAAGTACACAAATTTACATACAAAATATTGCACATAATTTTGTGTGGCTGATGTATCCCAAGCATGGACTTCTGATCTATCTCAGCGCTGTATTCTGCAGCGCGGGACATGAGGCCTGGAGGAGTGAAGGGGCTGTAGCTAAGTCACGCGGGATGTTGGCAGCGGGCGAGCCTAGCATAGGTGCCCGCTGTCACAGTCGGAGGCTTTATCTGCCTAGAACAGGAGTCACTAAATATGTCTCACTTTTCGTCTGAAAGAGAGTTCAGGAGCCAACACGAAAGAATGCCTTCAAAATCCTTACCACTTATTTTATCTATTTCTACATTTCACTTTCAAGATTCATTTGAGGTGAAAAATAAGGAGGAGGAGGAGAATAGGGAGGAGGAGAAGGAGAAGGAGGAAGTGTGGAAGCTACCACTACAGAAAGATAACAAAATAACAGACATGAAGGGAGAAAATTAAAGCGATACTAGAGTCGAGTTTCTTTTTTCTTTGTTATGCCTTTTCTGAAGAAAAGTGTAACCCCTAGAACTTAGGAAGTCCTTTAAAAACCACACAGTGTCTGATGGTCTGTGAATGAATAGCTCTAAAAATATTAAAGGAATTGAATTCAGAATTTTAAAACTCTGAAACAAGTAATCTCCTGGCCTGTCTAACAAAAGAATTCTACCAAATGTTTAAAGAATTAACACCAGTATGTACAGGCATAGAAAATAGAAAAGGGAATATTTCTAAACTCGTTTTGTGAAACTAATATTACATTAATAACAAAGTAAGGGAAATTTAAAAATAGGAAGAAGAAAATGAAAAAAAGAGAAAGAAAAGATAGGAAACCACAGACCAATATTCTTCATTAGAATAACTTCAAAACTCCTTAACAAAGCAGAGGAAATAAAATTCAGCAATATATAAAGAGAATTATATGCCATGCCAAATGGGGTTTGTTCTAGAAATGCAAGGCTGAGTCAATATTGGAAAACCAAACTACATAATCTGGCATATTCATAGGCTAGAGAAGAAAAATCATAAAACTATAACAACTGATACAAAAACTATTTGATCTTATTCAACATCTGTTCATAATAGAAACTCTGTGTATTTATTTATTTATCCTTCTTTACAGCCAAGAAGTATTCCATTATGTATAGATATCACATTTTCTTTATCTATTTATCTATTGATGGGCATATAGGCTACTTTCAGGATTTAGCTATTATGAATTGTGCTGCTATAAACATGGGTATGCATGTATTACTGTCATATGATGTCTTTAGCTCTTTCGAAATGTTACCTGGAAGAGGTTATATGGAATTTCTACTTTCAGTTCTTCAAGAATTCTCTGTAATGTTTTCCATCATGGTTGTACTAGTTTAGGTACAAAATACAATAAATACAAACACTGTATGCCATAAACATGAGTAAGAAAAATAATAACAACAAGAATGAAAATGGGGAAAAGGGGATTTGGAGACAGAAGGAGGAAGGTGGGTGGAAAGGGGAAGGTGATTAAAGAGAACAAGTTGTGTTTTGTACATGTACTTATGCCCCAAGATGAATGTAAACTTCACATACTGCAAACATGAACTAATAAAATTTTAAAAAGAAACTTTGAGAAATTAGAAATTAGAGGGAAATTTCAACTATCAAAAAAATCCTACATCTCTTATCATACATAATAGAGAAAGACAATACTTTTCCTCAGTGCTTTTCAGGCAAAAGGCCAAGATGTCTGCTTTTAGTTGAAATAGTAGTGGAAACTCTTGCCCATATACAAAATCAGCTATCCCGATTTGAAGATGATATGCTTATCTAGGAAGGAAAATACCAAAGAATATGCAAAAAATACTCCTGGACTAATACTTTAACTCAGCAAGGTCGCAGAATACTTGATCTACAGACAAAATTCAATTTCATTTCTACAAACAACCACTGAATGCATGAAAACAAAATTTAAGATAACATCCATAATAATAAAGAATAAAATGGTTAGTTATTTCTAAGCAAATAGAGCTGAATAAACTAAATAAATACTGAACCTATAAGTACAAAGCAACAAAACTATTACAGAGATTCTAATGGTGGAAACTACAAAACATCAATTAAAAAAACAATGAAAAGCCTCTCAAGCATGAGGCCCTGAGTTCGATTCCCAGTACCCAAAAAAAAAAAAAAAAAAAAAAAAAAAAAAAAAAAAAAAAAAAAAAAAAAAAAAAAAAAAAAAAAAAAAAAAATGAAACAAGCAAAGGAAATCTGAGCAGAGAGACATGTCATGCTCATGGATTGAAGCACTGTAAAAATGACTGTTCTTTTTAAATTTATATTAAGTTTAAGAAAATCTCTATATAAAGCATCAGCAAGATATTTTAAAGGTAGACAGTATTATTCTAAAAAATTACAGAAGAGCAAAGAAACTAGGGCAGATTGTATTTAAAAGGAAAAGAATAATGAAGTTGGTAAAATCTCTCTACTCAGTTTTAAGAACCTGTATGTAGCTACACTAATCAAAACTATAGTTCTGTAGAAGAAAAAAAAATCAAATAGATCAAAGGAACAGAAAGAAGAATCCAAAAATTAAAATAGAAAAGTGTTGTAACTGATTTGTGAAAAAAGTGCAAAAATGATTCAACAGAGAAAGAACAGTGTTTCCCTTGCACTAAGTTAAAACGAAACAAAACAAGCATGATCTAAACTTTATACCTTACACAATTTAATAAATTTAAATAAAAATGGATGATAGATTCAAACGTAAAATCATAACACTTTAGCAAAATGAAAATCTTTAAGAATTAGAACTTGGTGAAGTGTTTTTAAACATGATTGAAAGAATGATCCATAAAAAGAAATAAAACCTTCTTAGGAGATTTTATTAAAATTCAAAACTTTTCTTCTGCAAAAACCCTGTGCAGGAAATGCTAAGACTGGGAAACATTTGCAAATAACACTTACAACAAATAATTCAGCCCTACAGTTTATGAGACTCTCAAAACCCAGCTGTAAAAGAAAGCAATACGATTGCAAAACAGGAAAATAAAGAAACCTGGATATGGATGAAAAACATCAGGAAAAGTTTTTGAACATCAGTAGTTAATAGGGAAAATGTAAATTAAGACCAAAATGAAATATCATAAAACATACATTAAACAAGTAGCAAAATACTGACTATGTAAAATTTTGTCAAAGAAACAATGAAATCATATCTCATGGATTGCTGGTGGAAACATAAAATAGAAAACCATTGAGAAAAATAGTTAACACCTTTTTTGAAAAGCCAAACCCCTTCCTATAAAATGACATAGCAATCATATTCCTGGGCATTTCTCCTAGATTAATAAACATTTATAATAAACAAAAATTTCTATGAAAATATCTATAGAAGCTTTATTTAGAAAAGAAAAAAATTGAAAACAATTAAAGAGTCTCTGATTAGATATATAGCTGAATAAGTTAAACCAAATGTCTCACCCATGCTGTGAAATGCTCCTCAAAAATAAAAAGTAATAAACAAGTAATATATACAACCGGTATAGGTCTCAAAAGTATAAAGTTGTGTCAAAAAAATTCAAAAGTTTATATATATTATACAGTATTATTTCATTTATAGTTTCCATAGTGTAAAAGTTAAACACAGAAAGCAAATTAACAGTTGCCAGGAATTTGGAATGACTTAGGCACAGTAGAAGCCTCTGAAAACAACCCGGTGTTACTGGGTAGGCGTTTGTGGGATGGTGCAGTAGACTGCACACATAGTTAATGGCATTTGAGATTGTAGTGGTCGCCCTACTAATCACATTTCCTTCTTACTTGCTGAGACATTTTATGAGGGATAGTTATTGAATTCTGAAAAGTCTTTTATTGTATGTATTGATGCAATCATGATATTACTACATTCTTACCAATGTGATGAATTATATTAACTAATTATTTTAATGTTAATACCATCCAGGTATCAACAGTATGCCTAGGTATTCCTAAGCATACTAGGAATCTATACAGAGTCCACCAAAAAATATATACACACTTTAGGAAAACAAAAAAACAAAACAGGATGATGCATTTTCAATAGATGATGTTACCCTCCTATGGGGGACCCTAGAGGATGTCATGTATCACAGAAAACCCACGACACTGCAGGCCCTTAGAGAAGAAATTAAAAATGCATGTGCAGCCATCTCAATGAACAAGGTTACCCAAGCAAGAGTTTGCCATACTAATAAATGTCTGGAAGCTAATGGTCACCACTTTAGCATTTCTTGTAATTATAGGGGCCAAAGTAACTTGTATTAATCTCATGATGTTTCAATAAATTTAGTATTAAAATATTTATACAAGTTTTTCTTTTCCCGAAGTGTGTATACAACATTTTTGGTTGACTGTATATATAACATCATATATATCATATATAGAGTTGGATTAAATTTGCCAATATTTTGCTGAGGTTATTTTTACATATACAACTTACAAACTCTTTTACTCTCTCTCTCTTGCTCTCTAAATTTTCATATATATATATATATATATATATATATATATATATATATATATATATATTTATGTGGAAAATCCAAACAAATCGTGTGTGTGTGTGTGTGTGTGTGTGTGTGTGTGTGTGTGTGTGTATTGGATTTTTGCATTAGGGTAACATTAGCCTCATAGAATTAATTAAGAAATATTCCTTGTCCTATTTTTCTGAAAGAAATTGCAGTGAAATTGTAGGCTTCTCAGCAAAAGTCACCATATGGGCAGAAAATTAATTTATAATTAAAATATTTATTTCCCAAAAGAAAACTCCAGACCTTGATAGTATTATTGGTAGATTCTACAAAAGATTTAAAACATAATGCCACTGTAAAAACAATCCCACAGTTATGAAAACGGCATGAGGAGGGAAAAAAATCTCCCAACATGTTATATAAGGTTAAATAATGCTGATTTAAAAACTTGAAGATATCTCAGGAAAATAGAACTACCATATGATAGCATACATGGACAAGATGCAAAAATTATCAGCAAAATGTTATCAAGTAAAATCCAGTAATATGCAAAAGAATAATACATCATGATCAAGTATGTTTTGCTCCCAGGAATGAAACACCAATTCAAATTTTTGAATAAAGTAATTTGATTTCCTATATTAACAAAATCAAAAGAATAAAATAGACAAATCAGCATACATTTAAAAAATGCCATAATTCAACACTAATATATAGCATTTCCCACCAAAAAAAAAAGGGAAATAATAGAAATTCCCATCCCCTGAAAGTGGTGTCTAAGGACAACAAACAAAACAATGATATAATAAGTCCAATTGACATATTTAATAGTGGAAGATCAGCAAAAGATAAATATGTGTAATATTACTACTTTTTAAAAAATATTGTACAGAAGACCCTAGTCAATGCAAGTAGTCAAAAATATATTAAAAAAAAAAAAAAACATGCATTTACTTTGCCATGTATTCATCCGTAGATAACTTGGTTGATTCTATATATTGGCTGTTGCAAATAATGCTGTAATAAACATGGGAGTGAGGTATCTGAAAAGATGATTTCTTTTCTTGCATAGACTATATACACAATTGAATTTTATTCTATTCAAAATAATGAAATTCTATCATTTAGGGCAACATGTATGAAACTGTAGGATATTGTTTAATATGAAATAAGAGATACCACATGCTCTCTTTCACTTATGGAAGCCAAACAATGTCTATCTTATCAAAGTAAGAGTAGGATAGTGGTCCCTAGAGAGTAGGAAAGGTAGAAGAGAGGAGAGCTAGAGTGGTGGATAAAGAGAAACAAAATAGTTACAGAGGGCATTAGTTCTGGTGTCCTACAACACATTATGGTATCTATAATGTATGACTATTTATTATATATTTTTAAATTACTACTACAGATGAGTCCATATTTCCCCCAAATATAGAAAGGATAAATGTTTGAAAATGTAGAAATGCTTATTATCCCGATTATTATACATTGCATACATGTACAAAAACAGCATAACATACCCAATAAATATGTACATGTAATATGTGACAATAAAAATTTAAGAAGGATAATGGCAAAAATACATATGTATTTTTTAAAATTAAGTTAATCTCTTTATCTGTATAGAATATGATAATTTATGATTTAAAAATTCTAAAATTTCCACAAAAAATCCACAAATTTAGTAGAAAGGAAAAGTGTTTTTAACCTTATTTTAGAAAGATACACAAAATCCAATTTAAGTTCTATATACAACAATGAACAACTAGGAATGAAGTTAAGAAACAATAGCATTTTAATAACATTAAAAGCATAATTTATTCAGCAACATATTTAAGAAAAGTGTCAAAGATCTCTATACCAAAAATCCCCAACATTCTTGAGAGAAATTGTGAGGATAAATAAATGAGGGCATATGCCACACTCATGGATTTAAGACTCAACATCAAGATATTACTGTAATACAGATTTATCATTAGTCTCAATGGCATCCTATTCAAAATCTCAGCAGGATTTTCTGAAGAAATTGAAAAGCTGATCATAAGAATAAGGAAATACAAAGGAACTAAAATCATCAAAACAGTCTTGGAAAAGCATAAAAGCTAAAAAAATTGCCATGCCTTATTTCAAAACTTATTATAAAGTAACAGTTATGGAGACAATGAAGGATTTGCATACAAATAGACAAACACATCAATTGAATAAAATAGTGTGTTCAGAAATTAATCCACACGTAGTGACTAGTTACTTTTTGACATACATGCCAATATAATTCAAGAGGAGAATCATAGACTTTTCAATAAATGGTGCTGAAATAACTGAATATCTATACTTCTACAAACAAAAACAATCCAACAACCAAATAACTACACAAACAAAAAAATAAATAAAAACTCTTCTTTTCTACCTTACATTGTTCATAAAAGTTAATTGGAAATAGGTTCATGACCTATCCCAAAAATCCAAAATACTTTAGTATAAACATTTGTGATGATGTTGAATATCATCAGAAAGCAAAGAAATGTGAAGTAAGGCCATAGTAAGGTGCTATTTTGCACACATACATTATAATGGTTATGATTAAAAAGATCGGCCATTCCACTGTAGGAGAACGTGAAGCAACTGGCATTTGAGTACACTGTAGGAGTTCAACATGGTATTGCTAGTTTGAAGAAAAATGGTGATTTCTTCTAAAATTAGAAGTACAATATGCCTACCCCTTAACCCATCCATTCAACTCCTAAGAGAAATAGAAAAATTTATATCCACCAAAAACTGAATATATGAATGTTCATAGAAATTTTATGAAAACAAACAAATGCAAACAACTAAATGCCTCTCAACTAGAAAACAAAGAAGTGGCAATAGTTCACACAAGAGAACCCTGCTCAGTAATTGCAAGTAATTAAATTCTGATACATGTAACCATTTGGAAAAAGTATTTCAAAAACACTGAGTGGGAAAAAACTGGGAACAAGAGCTCATTCTGCATGATTAGAAGTCTGTAAAGTTCAAAACAAGCAAAATGATATATGATACTAGTTGTGAAAATAGTGATTTAACTTAGCGGTGAGCGAAAAATTAACTCTAAAAGGGCTTGAGAGAATGCTGGGGTAAAGGAAATGTTCTGCACCTTGTTCTACATGATGGTCACATGGCTGCATCTATTTGCTGAACTCATTGAATTCCAGACCTTAAAACAGGACAATGTTTCAATGTAAATTAGACTTCAACAAATCTGTTTGAAAGTGAAAAATGAATGCATCATTTTTTTTCCGGGTTGCCATCAGATGTAAACTGTCTTTATTGACTACTTAGTAGATAAACCTCTAATCACTGTTACATTCACTAATGTTGCTTTGGAAATACACTGAGTTTCAGTTTTACAGTTATACTACCTAAATTATGAAAAAAGAAAAAATATTCTTCTGAAATTCAATGAGCAATTTTTATATGCTCAAATTAGTAAATGCAATTTAACCACATTTGATAAGTACTTTTTTTTTCTTTTCCTAAAAGGTTCCACAAACAGACTTGACTAAACTGAGCAATTGTGGCAAAAGGAAAGAACGCTGGACTTAGAACACCTGCATTTCCTTCTGGGTACACTCTTCTGTGACTCTGAAGAAGTTGTAGCTGACCATCAGTGCCGCTTTTACTTAACAGTAGAAATATGTATTGAATTCAGAAAGCTATCAGTGCACAAAACCATGTCTTGGTGCTCTGCATCATCTTGGATGTTGATTTTAGGACAGTAAAGGAAAACTATTTTCTACAGTATAATACGATTATTCTTGTTCCTTATTGTCCTTTTTCGATCTGTTGAATCTGCAATGTATTTGATATGCAAAAATCACTTTTCATTTTCATTTTTAAGGCGCTTGTGAAACCAGTCATGTGCTTCAGTGTCGTCCCTTAAGCAACTGATGTAAAGCCAAAGTGACAGGACAGAGAAATAAATGCCATTCCCCTTCTCTTGTCCCTCGTTATACAGAAACAGTTCCATGGCTTTTCACTGGTAATTTCCTTTAAAATTCTGACATCTTGCAAAATTAATGATTGTGTAGCTTTAAAATTTTAAGCCATTCCCCACCTTTACATTTTAAATGTATTTGCCTTAATGTTGCTGTAGAAAGACAATTATAGCCATATACATGTGTATGTACACACATATACATACACTTTTCTCTACATATATAAAATGCTGATGCACTTACACGTGCATGTGTATGTACATTCTTTCTCAAAGTTTTTCATCTATTTGGTGTACAACTACTTCCAGTGCCTGCTCTGCACAGAATGCAATCAGAAGCCAGGTCAGGCTACATGTTTATAAATGATGATAATAAAGATTTGTATCCATGCTTGATTATTGTTCTAAGTCTTTTACATTCTTTAGACTTATGTAATTATTAAAACTTCCTTATAAGGTATTGTTTGGTTAAAATTGAGACACAGAAGGAAGAGTACCTTGCCTGGCATCACACAGCAAGCAAACAGTAGAGTGGGAATTTTTAGCTCAGGTAATCTAGGTCAAAGTAACAGCATTGGTAAGTGCCATAATGCACTTCCCTGCCCTCGAAACTTCTCTCTGGATCTTAGGGTAAAACTGGAGAAGACACTGACTGATTATGCAGGGGATGAAACAAGTAGATGAAACTAAAAATATTTTCCCTCACTCTGGCTGAGATATTTCATTAATTTCTTGCCCTATTGTTTGAAAAATCGAAACCAATTTCAAGTCAGGCCCTCTTTCAACAATGGAAACAATTCTGGCATGTCTTTAGCACAGGTCTGCACTTTGACCTTGGTATGTGTCTGAGACCATGTAAGAAAAAGAGTGGAATTTTAATAGGGAGAATCGACTTCATGAGGGAAAAATATATGTTTAGTACGTGGAGGGTTTTAAGGAAAAAAACTGGATTTGGTCAAATGTATTCTTGTTACCAATATTCATCATCCTTACAAGAATCTTCATGCAGCCCTATCCTTTGCCATGTGACTTACAAGATTTCCTGCATTATTTTGCCAACAAGGTTTGGCCTACAGACTATGATGGGAAGTGTTGTGTGTCCAGCAGAGGAGAAATTGTAGAGTTATCTCATAGTTCATCAATTTGCTCTCCCTCCACCATCAGAATACCATGTCCTAAATAAAAATTGTTCTTTTGGTCTAAATTACATGAGGAATAAAACGTATCAAGGGAGAAGAAAGAAAATTGTCCTGTAATAGCTAACAAAATATGGGTTATTTTGTTAGTATGGAATAATGTTGCAACATTTGAAGGATCAGGTAAGCTTACCTTTTTATATTTCTTAACTAGAGTTCCAAATGAAATGTACTATTAAAAAGTCATGTAATTGCAAATGGGCTGTTTCCCCACAAAATAAGATTTACCTAGAAAATATGCACTGGTTGTTATCACGGCGCTGGCCAAGCCCATGCAGAAGATTATCCCTCACTATTCTCTTGCGCCGTGGCTGCTCTGTAGCGGCAGGTCGGGCGAGTTGATTGGAGCTGGCCTATTTGATTTGTAGTCTTCAAGGTGGATTATTTTCTGGTTAGGCTTAATTTTGGGGGAAACTGTTGTTAGAAAGCCATCTGGCATACCTAAGTGAGAAAGAGACCCGCTTTACCTCAAACAATTAACTGATGAAGTGAAAAGGCTTATTTTGGCTCACAGTTTTGCAGATTTCAATTCTTTGGGCCCCACTGACTTTGGGCCTGTGACCGGGCAGCATGTCACAGCAGGAAGCGTTTGCAGGAGCGAGAAGATTTTCTTACAGGGGAACAGTGAAAGAGAGAGAGACGGGCAGGGTCCCATTCTCCCCTCCAGAGCACAGCCCCAGTGCTGGACAATTTCCCACCAGGCCTCAGCTCGCTGCCTCCCAATAGCAGCCAAACTGGGAACTACGCCTGTAGGCACGGGCTTTGGGGAACGCTTCATTTAGCCCACAGCAGAAGATGTGCAGTAAAAGCTGGATGTAAAAACAACTTGAACCAAGGTCTGGAATATGACTTGAAATAATCTTGCCCCTCTTTCTCTCCCCATCTTCTTCTTCCTCTCTCTCTCTGCACCACCTTTTCTATGAATGTATTAATATCTCTTTCATCTTAAAAATACCATTTTTAAATTTGTGATGAATTTTACATAAAAATATAAAAATGGTGCAGATAATGACTGGGTTACCATATAGTGTGTCAAAACATATACACATTGGGTAATGTTAACCTAGATTAAACATATTTATTTCCTCAAACATTTATCATTTCTCTAGTGAAAATTCTCCTAGCTTTTTAAAATGCACAGGAGATCAGTTATAAATAGTCGCCCTACTGTGCCAAAACACACCAGAATTTCTGGCTGCTGTCTAACTGCAATTCAGCACATACTGATTGACACTGTTTCATCCTTCCCACTCCACAGTCTCTGGTAACCACCACCGTGTGCTCAACTTCCGTTTTACGTTCAATGAATGTGTGAGGTCATAAAGTGCTTATCTTTTGTGCATGGATTCTTTCACTTAATACTATGATTTACAGGTCCATCCGTGCTGTTACAAATGACAACATTTAACTCTTTTTACGCATGAACATTAGTCCATTTTCGTAGATGTTGCACATTTTCTTTATTTACTGATGAATAAATGAAGTTTATTCAAGCTAAGTTAACGGGTACTCAGGTTATTTCTATTTCTTGCCTATTGTAAATAGTGCTACTGTGAACATGAGAACACGTGTTTGACTTCTTTATACTGATTTGATTTCCCTTGGAGATAACCCACTAATGGGATTGATGGATCAGATGACAGTTCTGTTTCTTTGGGAAGCTCCATTAATGTTTTTACAATGGATGTAGTGATTTACATTCCTGCCAATAGTGTGATAGGATTTTGTTTTCTCCACATCCTCATCTTTAGTCTTTTTGGTAGTTGCCATTATTACTGGGTGACGTAGTATCTCATTGTGTTTTGATTGGCATTACCCGGATGATTAGTGATGCTGAGCATTCTTTCTTATGTAGCTGTTGGTGTTTTTTATATGTCTTCATTTCATAAGCGTCTATTTAGATTCATTGCTTATTTTTAAATCAGTTTGGGCTGGGGGTTTAACTCAGTGGTTAGAGTGCTTGCCATGCAAGTACAAAGCCCTGGGTTTGAGCCTCGGCACACACAAACACACAAAATTAGTTTGTTTTTGCTGAATTTTTAAAGTTGCTTCTGAATGTCAATGTTACACCAGTTGTATGGTTTGCAAATATTTTCTCTCATCCTATAAGTAGTTTCTTCACTCTGTTATTTCCTTTGCGGTGCAGAAGCTTTTTAGTATAATGTAATCCCATTTGTCTCTTTCTACTTTTTTTCCTGTGCTTTTGATGTTCTTTCCAAAAAATCTCTTGCCTGTTCCAGTGTCTTCGACCAACTGATTTTTGACAAAGGTAGTAAGAGCGCACACTGAAGAAAAGAACGGTCTTCTCAAAAACCGATGCTTGGAAATCCACACGCAGAAAAATGAAATTCAGTCCTATCTCTTACCAGTTACAAAATCAACTCAAACTGGATTAAAGACTTAAATAGAAGACCTGAAACTATGAGATTACTGAAAAAAAAAAAAAAGAAGAAGAAGATAAGTAAGGTAAGACAAGCTTTATTTAATCCTTTGCTGGTTTTAAATTACTTAGTCCCTTACCATTTCTGTTCCTTCACAACAAGCTTTATGAAAAAGTAGATGTAGTTGCTGTCCCCATTTTCTCATTGCCCGGTCCCTCCTCGCTTTTCTTCAGTAGATTTTTCCAAGATCACCGAAGACTGCTCAGTGTTCAGTTCCAAGGTCCCTGGCTTCTTAGCAGGTGTTAACTTAGTTGCATGTATCTTGTTTCTTGAAATATTTCTTTTTTTGGTTATGGCTCCAATTATCCTTCTATTTATTTCATCATGCTACTCTTCTTCCTGTAGATTTTCTTCGTTAACTTAACCATGAAATATTGGGCTTTTCCCCAAAGTTCTATTCGGCAGTTTTCCTTGCTCTATATATAGATAGTCCGTTAGTGAGCTCACCTGTGTCCTTGGTGCACACTGAAGTACACCTGATTTATAAATGATTTATAAATCTACTGTCCAATTCCAGATTGCCTTTCTCATTGTGAGACAAGATGAGGAAGCACTCGTTTACAAGGGGCAAGATGATTGCAAGGAATCTCCGAGCTTACATTTACTCTTACAGAAAATCCAGCAGAAATCATTTATCTTCTTGTGTTTCCAAAAAAGTACTTTATTTAGGTCTTTGCAGCCCCCAGGAGCTTCGCTTGAGTTGTACATCCTCCCAGATGTAGAGGTGTGGTTGGCTTCACCCAAATTACATGAAATGAGAATTGGAGGAAGTAGAAATGTGAGCCCATTTAACAAGAAGAGTCATGAGTGTTGGGCAGCATAGGCAATAAGTGCCCTTTCCATCTAGTGTGGTACCAGCAGAAATAGATGCCCTTTTCAGCTCTTCACAGAGCCAAGGATAATGAGGATGGGGGCAGTCTGAGATTTTGGAGAAGAAAAAGGGCAGAGACTAGAACCTACTAAGCTAAGAAGGCCCGTGCATATGATGAATGGATGTAGAGGGAAAAGGACAACATGACACTGGAAATCTGTGAAGATGGGAAATCAAATATGCACAGAGGTGCGAGTGGGCAGGTGAAACTAAGGCAAGGGCAGCAGATTGTCGGAGAGTACAGAGATGAGCAGGATGCAAAGGGCAGACCGAGAGCAAGGATATGACAAGGAATGCTTTCAGACACTGTGTAAGAAGCAGAAACGGACAAGACCCATAGTTTCCTAAATATAAAAAGAAAGGAGCTGCCAAGTACAATAAACAAAATACATTAACATCACATGATACAATAACAGGAGATTAAAGGATTGAATTAGACTAGTATGTTTGGATCAGTAATTTAACTGCTTCAGCACCAAGAATTGATTCAACTGCCAACAGGTCAGTATGGTGAGCTGTTGGAACAATTAAGTGTGCTCACACCCAAGAATACTAGGAAATATTAATATAAATATGTTCAGGAAAATAATAAGTTCACATTTACCTCAAAATTCAGAGATTCTAAATTGTTGTAGTTTGAGTCTTAAATGTCCTCCAAAGGCCCATGTGTCAAAGCTTGGTCTCCAGGTGATGGAAACTGAGAAGAGGAGCCTTCTTCCAGTCACTGAGGGTTCACCTCGAAGGGAGTATGGTGGGTCCTTCCCCTTAGTCCTTTCCTAGCAGTCTGATACGCAATTTTACTGCCTTACCTGCTCCCACTGCAGTGTGCTGCCTTATCATAGATCAAAAGCAATGAGTGTAATTCATGTTGGACAGGAACTTCCAAAATGGTAAGCTCATAACATTTTTCTCTTTTTCCCCATTTAAAAAATTAAATTTATTTTAACTGAAACATAAAAACATGGAAATTGTACATATTAATAGGTTACAGTATGAAGTTTCTTGTGTCTCCTCAAACATTTATCATTTTGATCATTTGTTTATGGTGACACATTAAAAAATTCTTTCCTCCAGATTTCTGAAATCTACAATACATTATTGTCATCTATAGTTACCTTGCTGCTCAATACCATGCCAGAATTTTTTGGTCATATTTAATTGTACCTTAAATTCAACTATTATCAGCAAATTACAGGTTGATAATTTCAAGTATTTTTTTGTAATGATGGAAACCTGACTAAGGCATAAGTCAAACAAGAGGAAAAGTAGGAGATAGAAAAATAAACAGGTATTTAGGGCAATGAAGCAATACTCCCTGGGACAAAAATATGAGCCTTAGCATTTTTCATGAGAAACAAAGAATATGTTGCCAGGAAATATTTTGATCAGGATGTTGGGCATCCGGAACAGTTAGAGTTAGTATTATGAAAGAAACCAGGAGAATAATTAAGATTTAAGCATTCAGGGGCTTGGGATTTAGCTCAATGGTTAGAGTGCTTGCCTAGGAGGTGAAAGGCCCTGAGTTCAATCCCCAGCACAGATAAATAAATAAATAAATAAATAAATAAATAAATAAATAAATAAATAAATAAATAGAATTAAGCATGCAGATATGGCAAGCTGGATAGGCTAAGAGAGATAAAGTTACTTGTGAAGTTACTTTCACACCATCTAGAGATGTGGAAGTGTGGCCCAGTAATCACGAAGGTGCTGGATGACATACTCGGTAATTATACACGTGAATATTATTTTACAGTGTAGGGTGGATAATGTTATATCAGGGGTGGTGCCAGGAAAGCAGGTTCTGGGAGCAGAAAGCAAAATGGAAGGAGAAGGGAGGTAGTTTGCACTGGTTGGGGCTGGAAGATATACTTCATAGGTTTTGTAAGGGCTCCTAAATTTATGATTCTGATTGGAATGAGCCTGCCTGTTCTGACTTTTGGACTGAAGTCATCTGTAGGGATGAAGCCAGCAGTGGAGCTGACATCACCATCCAAGCTAAATACTGCAAGGCTGTCATCGCGAGTAGGGCAAATCCAGCCGTGGGGCTGGCTGAGGCCATCAGTATAATGCCATTGCTTGGGGAGAGCCAGATGTGATCCAGACCTTTTCTTCAAATATCACATGCCTTGTAGAGATCTTGCATTACCAGCACAATGACCAGGCGAAATGGAAAGAAAGTAGGGCAAGCACAAGCAAGTTTGAGGGTAGAGCTTGAGCCTTCCTCATGGCTAGGAGCTGGGACTGGGGAAAAGTCTCCGAACCTGGACTGGGGCTGGAAGGTTTGTGTTTCTCACTGATGCCAAAAGAGGGAATGTATATGAGTTTTCTTATCACTGTACTTAGATGATCCAAAAGAAGAAGGGGAATGTGGGATTAAAAAGCAATCAGGGCTCAAACATCTAAAACAAAGTCAGGATTTTTCTTTTATTAGCAATTGCTTACAGACTAATATAAAATTAATAATACCTGGAAACCAAAACTGGTGGACAATAAGAGAAGACATGCAAATTCACATGTAATAATAAATTAAACTTAACTTCCTCAAAGTTACTTTTAACTGAAGGACTAAGGGGATTGAAGGAATTCAGACAGGATAAGAAATAACAAATAGTTTAGCCTTTGCAGGAACTCGGCATTAGGTTTATAACATATTTTTTAACTTTAAAAATAACCAACAAGTTTTTTCTCCATTGTTTTAAACTTAAATTCTGTCCACCTCTGTTTTTCATTCAAATAGTTGTAAAAGCTACATATTTGGTACCATTTCCACCCAACGGATGCAGGAAATTCTGGAAATCTTTTCACAAAATCTGTACTGTAGACATTTCCTACTGAATAATACAGGCTAAAGCAATTCACATAAACTAAAATTTAAAAACAAAACAAAACAAAACAAAACAGTACAAAGCCAAAACCTTTTTGTCATTTAACCCATTTATTACAGGGTGAAATTTGAAAAGTGGAATACGTTTTTATTATGATAAACTGAGGATATAAGAAAGAAATTACCTTGAATATGTGCAATAAACTTTGTAATTACTTTGATTCAAATTGACTATCACTATGTTTGAAAATTTATTTAATGTTAGAAGATCACTTCTTTACTCAAACAGCTAGCTACGTGACACAAGTAAAGTAGAAACGTTTTTACAGAGATATACCTATTGAAAAGTGCACATAAATGAATTTCTTGTCCACTAAAGTAATGCATCACTTTAATATTTTGGTGTACACATTCATATCAATATGCCCTGTCATTTGGTGTGTGAGCATGCTTCATTATGCCAACAACTCACTAGTTAGCCCTAATAGCCTCAGAATTAATTCCTTGTGCCAAAGCAATTAGATCTGTTGACAAGACACATCAGATTAATCTAGCCCTTTGATCTCATTCCATTCTACCACATGTATGTAAACATAGTTTCACATTTATTTTCAAATCTAAAATGTATTAGATGCAAAATACATTCTGTATTGCTTCAAAAGTTAGTAGATTAAATGCTGACTTAATATAGAAAAGAAATTTGATTCTTTTCTACACCGGGGGATGAAAAAGAACAAATTTCTTGACTCATTCTGGAATACTACTGAGTTCTCTTATTGATAATATAAAAATAAAAGTTCAAATTTATACTTAGATAATCCAGGAGTATGCATGTTCTTAAGGAGATTTATTATTTTGTTTGTACATTTACACTTTCTCCTTACTCAATGAAGGAAGTAAGGAAGGAAGATGGGGAGGAAGGTGAGAAGAGAAGGAGGGAAGGAGAAAAGAAGATGAAAAGAAAAATAAATTGAAACAGCTGACAATAACAATGTATTCATCGATATGTCCAGGAACTCGCTAAAAGCTTCAATTTGTTTTGTTGGTCATTATAATAAGTCCAATATAATCACTTACATTACTCACAAATTACATAAAAAAATAGATAAATTGCACAAAAATGTCTGTATTTGTTCTCTTGGACACCCCTCGTACAGGTGTAATGTGGGGCTTCGTCAGCTATGTCTCGTCAAATCCTCAGGGAAAGCCAGTTGTATCGCTTTTCAGTGCAAAAGGCCTACTCCCATACACCAAGTAAAGTTTCATCAGCTGTACCAGTAAAATGGTTTTATTTCTTGTTGTTATACCTCAATCTTTTAATAAAAATTTTTTTTTCAAATTTTTAATAAACTGGAATTTTTATAACTTGGTGGTCTAAGAATGTTGAAAATATTCCAAATGTAATATATTTTATTTTAAAATATTTTAGGTTAATTTTCCTTTATAAACAAATACATTTCATATGTCTCTAAGTACTTAGCTGGGAGTGGGAGATAATGTATAGCATCTGAAGAATATAGCAACTTAGTTTGAAAATAAGTGATACTGAAGATCTTACAGGATGTGAAATAGCTCTAATAATTGAGTATATCCAAATTACTGAGAATAAACTCAGAAATGTAGCTTTAAACTCTGTATTGAAGTAGTGGAAGGATTACCAGATTTATATTTTAGAACTAAAATGATTAATATAAGACCTTAAAGCAGCAGATCCTCAAGGTAAAACAAGACAGGAAATACGCAGCTATTGAAAGGTATCAGCCCAGCATGAGTCTCTATTGTTCATGTGTAAACAACCATCTTTCTTAAGTGGTTAATGGAGGACTTCTAGAGCTTGATCAGACATGAACAAGTTAAATTCAGATAATATGTGGTACCACATTGCAATAGAATAGAATAAATGGAGATAGGTACAAGGAAACCTTACTTCTAAAGCTTACCTTTCTGCCCAAATTTTCTGTTCTTTTAATTACCTTAAATCATGGGGTCTCTCCACTCAACTCTGAATGTGAGCACGTTAATTATTTAAGAAGTTTCTGTATTACAAGGTTTATAATGGTCAACTGACTCAAGCCCACCACAGCATCCTTTTCCTTCTGAGAGGGTTCCTTTTCCCTGCAAGTGGGCCAGTCTGAGACTGTATATCAGAATGAGACACCCTCCAGTCGCTCAAGCTGGAGTCTTTTTAAATTCTCTTTCACTTTCTAACTGTGCCTAATAAATCTTCTTATGCCTCACACTATCCTATCTTGAAATTCTCACTCCATGATGAGGGTCAAGAACGTACTCAGCAACGGAGGTGGAGGCTCCATCTCTTCTTGGACCCTGTTTAGTAGAAAAAAAATAATGATACAAATAAATTTAGTTTGAAAAATGTAAAGAGATTTTTCTCATTCACAAATATTGAGCACACAAAGAGGTCGCCAGTTTTTAACTGATATTGTATAAAGTGGAGTACATTTTTCTTATTCATACAGATAGCATGTAAACATGTGATTTCACTACAAGGGTATCTTTATCAACTACACGACAATGTGTTAAATAGAAATTATCTTTCACTCACAGTCAATTAAACTGGGTGTGGCTTCTATCTGAAACTATTGTATTAGCAGTTCGCAGAGATGCTGTATGCTTATTTATAGCATAAGGATTAAAGACCCTCTTTTATTCTTCCTACTAATATTTATTAAACCACAAATACTGGTTTATTGAACCATAAATACTGGTATGTGTCTGGTACCAGATAATTGTGAATTTCAGTAATCGACCTTAGGAGCTTGACAGGAAGGAGGAGAAGGGGAGAAAAGTCTCAAATAGAACAACTAACCTCAGATAAAATATGGATGAGAAAGGACAAGGACAAAGTGATGGTTTTAAGACTGCAGGTAACTTTTAGTAGATGTGAGGAATGAAGTGTGATGAAATTTGATAAAATAGAGATTTTAGATAGGGTTGGCCATTATAGTTCATAGTTGCAGAAGTACCAAGAAACAATGCTGTAGAATGCAGTAAAAGATGATGACTGAGGCAGAACAGAGGTGAAAGATGTAACAATTAAGTGAAATCTTAGGTGGGCTGTTGTATATGTATATGTATATGTATATGTATATGTATATGTATATGTATATGTCCATCATCAGAATGGATAAAGAAAAGATGTTTTTATACAAATGGAGTATTATTCTGCCATGAAAAAGATAAATTTGAGTCATTTGTAAGAAAATAGATATATCTCAAGACCATAGTAAGGTTAAGTGAAATAAGTCAGACACACAAGTTTAAATAACAGAAGTATGAGAAACCCAAATTATAAGTTATTTAAAGAGCAAATAAAAGATAGACAATATGAAATAGAAAGATCTTTTGCAAACAGGAAGGGGATCAATTGATAGAAGGGGAGGAGGGGAAAAAGGAAGTAAAAAGAACTAAAATGTGCATGTACATGTACCGAATCCCTGCAATGGATGTAATCATTACATACTGCATACATGTACTCATTAAAATAATTTTTAAAAAGCCAACAAAATTGGGTTGGGCAGGGGAATAGGATAAAAGTAAAGGGGATGAAGAGAAAGTATAGAAAGGAGAAATAATGGTGTCTGAAAATTATTTCTAAAAGTAGATGGGTTTTGAGTTGCATTTTGCACAAGCAATAATTCCTACAAACAGAAATGGCAAAGTCAGAGTCTAGGCAAGCTGAAAGGCCAACAGTCACATCATGGTCATAGAGACTTAGGAACAAACATTCAATGCATGGAGAACAGAGTACGAATGAGGAAGACTGAGGAAGGTGGAACAAGAAAGCACTTTGGGGGAAAGCTCTGAAGACCCTGGCACAATACCTGCGTGTATAGACTTCATCTTATGAACAACGGGAATCCGCTAAGATGCTCTGCCCTGGAGATCCAGTCAGTATGCCCATCTGTTCTGCAGAAGTATGTGAAGGCCACTCTTGACAGTCTTTCCTGGGATCAAGAGGTGCTAATCGATAGTGGAAAGCAGATGAATGAGTTTGAGGATACAAGCTAATTAATCTAAGCTACATTTGTTAGAAAATTACCAAGTGTGTAGGCACTGAAGGACCGTAAGAAACATGTGATCAGTCCCTAACTTTGTAGAGATTTAAACATATGTCATAAATCCAAGTCTCTACCTAGTACATTAATTTCATTCCTTACTGGACAGTTTGAATCAAAATAATTGTACAACTATGCCGTGTGTTTTGGTGTTCCTGGGTTACAAGCGCTCTGTTCAGGAATTCAACTCTCACAAGTGAAATAACTCTCGCCATGTGTTGACAGTGATGTTACCTATGTGTACATGGCAGCCCCTTGTGCCACCCCTTGTACCTCGCTATGTATTTGAAATTATTCACAATAAACTGAAAAAGTAAACCATTTCCCAAAGGGAATTACAATCAGTAACAGATTCTTTTGAGGTTCCTATAGTGTCCCAGTGTGTGTATATCTCCTCTCGGACACCTTCTTCAGCACGCTGTCCTTCGCCGTCTCTGGGAGCCGGCCCGCTGGCTGAGCAGAGAGGTTCTCTCTGCCGCTCTCTGTGTGTCCACAGCTAAGGACTGCCTGCAGGGACAAAGGCGTAAGAACAGCTTTCTCATCCTGAGCAAGAAAACCCCCAGAGCAATTCATACACTCAGACTCCAGGGTGTTCATGCTGAGACTGGGCTTCCCTTCCATCCCCTTCTTCAGTTGGGTTTCCCCCTGCCCTATCTTGCTTTCTTGTGAAGCCCAGAAGATTTTTCCTGAGATCAGTCCCCCAATAGATGATCAGAAAAAGAGCTCAAGGAACTCGGCACTGAACAATGTTATCTGGGGATTAATAGGAATTAATCTGTTGATTGCAAATAAAGACCAAGTATAGGAAACAGAGGCTTGTTCCCAGAATGAGTCTATTTTCTTATCCACGGTAATCCATTCTAGGAGCACCATTTTCCTTTGAATAATGAAGAAGATAGCATTTCCCCTGCTATTCTGAATAGTACAGGGAGCAGCAAGTGAAATTATGCATTTGAAAGCACTTTTGAAAATGAAAAGTTCTGTATAATACGATTACTTGGCTATGCTATTTTATTATCACAGTTGCAAACCGTATGACATTTAATTATTAATGCATTACTAAATTTGACAAAGTGAGAAAATAGTTTAAGGCAAATAAAGAAAGACTTGCAATGTGCACAACACTGGGTTGGCTTTTTCCTTGTACTTAGAGATCGCATCTCTGCCTGCCTCTTCCTGTCAAGCTTGGAGCTAGATGTGAATTTGAACTCCGGTGGGCAATGAACCATGCCACCTTTATGTACAAGGGGGTACATTTTCACTTCTTTTCCCAAGGAGAAGAAATGTTTTGTAATTTAGATGTTAATATTTGATAACTTGTATTCTTCTAAAAAACACAAAACAGCAACAACAAAAAACCCAGCTCATTGTACTTATATACTGTAATAATAATAATCTTCTTCCTGGATCACATGCTATGTTTTCCCAGAATGCCCACTGAAAAGAACAGGTGCCACTTTTTCAATTCAGATTCTAGTCCAGCAATGTAAGTACTTATATAACAGAGAATTTAAGTTCCTTTCTAAAGTAGTCATGCAAAGTTAAGACAGTGTGACTCATTAATCTGGTGTACCACTTCCTAGACATGCAAGTTGGGGAAAGAAAAGGAATCATTCACTGTAAGTTGTATTTTACCCTCTTCCCTTTTCTTTTGTATGCTTAATTTTTAAATAGTTATTATTCTTCGTTCACATACTCCTACATTAATAGACATATCTTATAAATGTGGTTTTTCTGAAATATGTATAGAATTACCTTGATATATCTAAAACAGAATCCAAATACATGTTCTCCTCTTGTGATACATCTTCAAATAAACTTACTGAAAAATAATTTTCTGGTGATCTCACATGGCTGGAGAGTAAGGTGTACTAGTTAGAAGTCAAAATAGGTTAAAGAAATGACTTGATAAACTATAACAATCTTATGTTATGTCTTCCGTTTTCCCATTGTCGTTTTAGTTGAGCAACATAGAAGATAAAGGAACGGAAACAATTTCTGTAAGTTACCTTCCTTAGGACCTCAAAAAAAAAAATTAAATACCTTTGATTCTCAAGGAAGAGAAGTTGAAGGGAGGGTAGGGAAAGAGGAAAAGATAAAATTGAAAAAAAAAAAAAAAACACTGAGCAAATAGAAAAGAAGCATAAGAGCTGGATATTTTGGAAATCTGCTTACATACTAAAGTGGTTGCAATTTAAATAAGGTTTGAAGCTTTGAGCAAGAAGGCAAATTAGCAATGGCAATTGTTAGCACACAGAGGATACACTTAAAATATTTGGAAATATATACACATACATATTCAAACTGAACATATCTTGAATTACTGTGTTTCTGAAATATCACTGAAACACCTTGCTTCGGACTGACAATGGACAACATTATTACTAAATTAAAACTTTTTGCTTTACGTGAGTGAGTGGGATAGGTGGGAAAGTGGACAGAAGATGAGGTGATGTTGCCCCCTGCCAATGAAGTGGAATCACCTGAGCAGGGCGGGTGTAGCCTTGGACCTGGCCTGCTCCCCAGGCCCATAGCTGAATGCTGGCTTTGAAGCAGCAAGAAAGATGTTTTTCTGGGAATGAAATTCCTAGAATTCAAAGGTAGCCTTGAAACTGGGAGGATCTTTGCTTCCCACTGGCTCTCCCTTCCTCAATGTAGCAACATCTCCACGGGAACCAAGCTCATCCTTTCTCCCAAGCAAACTTCTGCTTTTTAAAAATCCTTCTGTCTCATTGACCTGGAGGCTTAATCTAAGCAACACTGAGTGAGGTTTTTGCTCTTATGCCAGCCCAATTAAGGGGAAAGGAAAAGGGAGAGAGAGAGAGAGAGAGAGAGAGAGATAGTAAACAAAGGTAAAGCAAAACATGTTAGCAGATCTAAAACTCTGGGGTTTTATCTTTGCAGCTGTGCTACTCCAAAATGAAATCATATTGGACCAAGTTAGCAATGTTATTGTCATATTATGAAAATAGAAATGGAGAAAGATAAATAATACCCCCATGAGTTTCTTTGATCAATAGTCCTTTTAAGTTTTGGACAATTTATGCAGTGGACTTGACATTACTTTTTCACTGGGTCACTTCTAAATTGAAGTAAACAAAATATTTCTGAATAAGATCTGTGATTATTTCATCAAGTGATTAGGCAGTTATGTGGCTTTGTTATATTAAGTCATAATGGATGGCTACACTGAAGCAATATGCATTAAGCTCTCCCTTAAGGGTTTAAAGTTAATTTATTTTAAAAATTTGCACTTTACCATTCTTAAGCTGTTAAATGCTTTCAGACTTCTGCTTCTGGGAAGACAGAGTATACACATTTTTCCCACTTCTTCTACTTGGTACAACTAAAAGCCAGGGAGATTAGATATAAAACAAGCACAAGAAAACTATGACAGGTGAAAGGAAGCAAGCAGATCATGCAGAATTGGGGATCCAAGGAGTGAAACTGAAATTAGTTCTCTCTGTTTGCTTTTTGCCTCATACCTGGAGCAGAATAAACCAACAAGTCAGAGTTGCCACGGGTGTAGACAAAAATGAGTGAAATGCAGTGATGGGGAAAGAGAAAGTTGGAAGGAAGAAGGGAAGGAAGAAAGCTAGGAAGAAAAGAAGGAAAGAAGGAAGGAAAGGAAGAAGGCAGGGAGGCAGGCAAGCAGGAAGGATGGAAAGAAAGAAGAAGGAAGGAAGGAAGGAAGGAAGGAAGGAAGGAAGGAAGGAAGGAAGGAAGGAAAGAAGGAAGGAAGGAAGGAAGGAAAAGAGTGGGAGAGAGGACCAACAAAGAAAAAGCCTCCTTATAAACAAAGATCAAGGAACGGGCATCCTAACAAAACAGAAACCGTTCAGATCCTAACCACTCCAGCCAAACTGCACAGGAATAAAAATTACAACAAAACGTGTCCTCAGCCTGCTCACATCGGGAAAGGCTGAATGGTGAAGCTGGACGTCCACCCTTGCCAAGCTGTAACGGAGCACTCCAGTCCACCGCCTACTCCAGCACCACACCAATATGGTATCAGAAAAGACCTACTGGGAACCAGAATTTTCGTCCCATTTGGCTGTAACAAAGTTATCTGGCCCTCAACAGCGCCAGAGGAGAATAGGAGGAACGGGGCCTGGACTTTCATTCCCGCGGGGAACCATCCCTCCCTCTCTCTGACGAGGTACTGAGGGAGGAGCTCACAGGAGAGGCAGGATTTCCACCAGTACCCCGCAGTAAGAAGCACTCTTCAACATGATGTGGCTAGTGGCCACACGGGGGAAACAACAAGTCATTCTTATTTCTTTTAGCTACAGAGTTCAAAAGGGAAGGTCCAGCAGGAAACAAGAAATTTCACCCACATCCTGCAGTAAGAATAAGGCCTCCCCCTTGTTATAAACAGAAGCTAAGTGAAGAATGTATACTTGTATTTCCACTGGTAGAACCTAAATTTGATCACAACCTGATAAAATTTGATCACAACCTGAAAAAGTAGGTTTGTATAAAATTCAGAGTCTCTTGATATAATGTCTTAAATTTTCAGGTTTTGATTTAAAAATCATACAGCCTATGTAGAAACATGAAGCTCTCAGACTGAATAAAAGCAATTTATGGATGTCCATACAAAACTGTCAGCCTCATTAGAATTATGATATTAAGTCGGGCATCACAAACACATTTAAATATCTATTTAAAATACAGTTTTACTCAAGGAAAACTGGAAAGTCTGTACAAAGAAATAAAAAGAGAGGATGCAAAGAAGAACCAAATCGAAATGTTAGAACTGAAAATTGTAATAACCAAAATAAAATAACAGAATAAATATGCAGCAAGGAACAAAAGCAAGAATCAACACTAGTAGATAAAAAGTAGAAATTGCTCAATATGACAATAGAGAAAATAGATGGCAAAAAATATAATCAGAACCTCCAGAACTGTGGGACTGTATAATTTTAACATTTATACCATTGTAGACTGCATGCAGATGTTAAAGAGAGCTGAACTTTCAAAACACTTGGAGTAATGGCTAGAAACTTCTAAAATTTGACACAAGACACAAACCTATAGATAAAAGAAAATAAGCAAGTCTATTTGCTTATACTAAGCAAACAATACTAAGTCAAACTTCTAAAAAGTAAAACTTCTAAAGAGTAAAGACAAAGAAAAAAAAGAAAACTCTTGAAATTCCCAAAAGTAAATACTCTGCCTCTAAAAAAAGTGAAAAGAAGATGATTTCTCACCGGAAAGATCAAAGTCTGTAAGAAATTAGAACATGCCAAGTTTGCTGAAAAAAAATTTCAGCTAGGAATCTTATATCCAGCTAACATATCCTTCAGAAATGAAATGAAATGAAATGATTCTCCAATGACAGAAAATTAAAAGGTTGCTTAAAACAAGTTTAAGCAAAAAGAATGACTAAAGGAAATTTCACTAAAAAGAAAGGAAATGATAAAAGAAGAAACCTTGAAACACTATGAAGGAAGAAAGAACACAATGAGGAAATTATAGACATAAGTAGATGTTCTTTCTCTTCATAAAATTACTAAATTATGTTTGTAGTTTGAAGCGAGCATTGTAACACTATTTGATATAGTTCAAAAATATGTAGAAGAAATGTATGATGCAATTCTTTTAAAAATGGGAGGGAGAAAGGTATCAAGCCAACTATTCTTTGTACACATTACTCAAACTCTAAAATGGCAAAATCCAGTAGGCTATAAATTTATATATGGCATATTATTTTAAAAAGAGCAACCACTTAACTGAAGCTACATGAAATGATTCACTAAACAAATAGATAAATCAAAGTAAAATTCTAAACATGTTCAAGAAAAGAGCAAAATGAAAAACAAAGGGAGTAAAGAGAAAATAAAAATAAAATGAAAAACCTAGATAAACTTTAACATATTTATGATTACATTAAATGTAAATGATGTGAATACACAAATTAAAAGAAATTTAGCTGAGTTCATTAAAAATCATTACCTAACTATGTGCTGTTTAAAAGAAACTCACAGTATGCACTGCAGGAAAGAAAGGGAAAAGATATATTTTGTAAACATTAATCAAATATTTTTACTTAAAAACAGGAGCAGCTACATTATTACTGAATAAATACACTTCAGAGCACAGAAAATTACCTCACACAAGGAGGATATTATGTAATGAAATGACCCAAGAAATCCCTAAATGAGACATAGCAATTCTAAAGACACATGCAAGAAAATAGGCAAAATATGGGAAGCACTGATATAAATTAAAGCAGAAACAGACAAATGTAAAATTATAGTTGACAATTTCACCATCCCTCTGTCAACAACTGAGAGAACAAAGAGATCAAGAAATCAACAAAAATATAGAAGAATACAACAAAACGAAATGTGAACAGACTATAACCAACATTTCTAGTACACTGCCCCCAAATGACAGCAGAATACACATTAATTCCAAGTCCACCAAAATAGATCATATCCTGGACCACTAAACAAAAAATTTGAAATAATTGATGATCTGAACATCAATGCAAAAATCCTCAATAAAATTCTTGCAAGAAATATTCAACAACACATTAAAAAGATCATATTCAATGGTCAAGTTAATTTTAACCTGGAGATGCAAAGATGATTCAACATACACAAATATATAAAGCCATATAAATAGAATCAGGATAAAAAGTCAAAGGATCATCTCAATTGGTGGAGAAAAACCTTTGATAAAATTCAACATCCATGATAAAAACCTCATGGTAAAAACCTTAAATTTACTGTACTACCAAAAGTTATTTACAGATTGCATGCAATTCCCATCAGAATAACTAGAAAAAGCAATTCCAAAATTCATATGGAAACACAAAAGATCCAGCATAGCTAGGCCAGCAAAAGGAACATCGCTGGAGATATCACGATACCCAATTTCAAAAATGTTACAAAGTTACGGTAACAAAAACAGAGCATGAGGCTGGCTTAAAAATAGAACAGAGGATATAGAAACAACACTACGTAACTATAACTATCTCCTTCTCAACAAACAGGCCCAAAGCACACATGAGAGTAGAGACAGACTCTAGCAAATAATGCCTGGACAAGTGGATACTCCTATACAGAAGACTGAAACTAGATACTTGCATTTCATCCTGTACAAAAAGTCAATGTCAGTGGGCATGGTGGTATATGCCTGTAATTTGAGCACTCCAGAGTCTGAGGCAGGAAGATTGCTACTAGTACAAGCCCAGCATGAACTACAGAAAAAGATCATGTTTCCAAAAAAAAAAAAAAAAAAAAAGGCAAAACAAAACACACAAACAAAAATACATAGTAGATGAAAGACCTGAACATAACATCTCAATCTTTGAAACTGCTAGAAGAAAACAGAGGAAATACTTCAAGTCACAGACCCACGCAGAGACTTCCTGAATAGGACTTCAGCATCACAGGAAATAATAGCAAGAATCAACAAATGGAATTACATCCAATTTAAAAACTTCCGCTACACAAAGGAAACAATTAAGAGGTGAAAAGATGATCTACACAATAGGAGCAAATCTTTGCCAGCTACTCTTCCAAAAGAGGGTTAATATCCAGAATATATGAAGAACTCAGACAACATCATACCAAAAAATAGTCCTATCAATAAATGAACAAACATTTCTCAAAAGCACAAATGGCCATTAGGTACATGAGAAAATGTTCAACATCCTTAGCCATTAGGGAAATGCAAATCAAAACTACTTGAAATTCCATCTGATTCCAGACAGAATGGTTATCATCAACAATACATAAAACAATAAATACTAGTGAGGATGTGTGTATGTCTGGGGGGACTTTTCTACACTGCTTGGTCAGAATGTAAATTAGCACAGCCACTATGGAGGTTTCTCAAAAAACTAAAAATAGAGCTGCCATTTGAACTAGCTATACCACTCCCTTGGTATATTCCCAAAAGAAACGAAGTCAGCATAGACAGAGGTAACTTCATACGCACGTCTGTTATGGCGCAATTCATGCGAGATAAATCACTGAAAGTGGCTGAGTGTCAGGCTGGTCTCATCACAGGCCTATTCTCCCAGCACCTTTGGAGGCTGAAGTAGGACAATCACAAATGCAAGTCCAGACTTGGCAACGTAGTAAGACCTTGTCTCAAAATAAAAAAGTGGCTGAGGATCTAGCTCAGTGTGAAAGTCCTGCACTCAATCTCCAGTCACACATGCACACACACACTGCACACACACACACACACAGATGCACACATGCACACGTGCACACATGCAAAAGAAAAATGCCTGTCAACAGATGCATAGATAAAGAAAATGTGGTATATGCACACAGTGGATTACTATGCAGTCAAAAGATGACATTTTGTCATTTGAGCAAAATAGATGGAATTGGAGGTCTTTGTGTTGAAAGAAGCCAGACTCAGAAAGTCAATGATCACATGTTTTCTCTCATGAGAGGAATCTGGCAGGGGTGGAGGGATAAGGGTCGATATAAATGTAGAGGGGGGAATATTAGCGAAGAGGAAGGGAATAGGTAGAGAGCGGAGGGAAGGGCAAAGAGAGTGACTGGAAGGTGAAATACAAAGTATGTTTTATGCATATGTGATTATGCTAAAATGAAACTCACATCTGTACAAATCATATGTACTAAAAAGTACTGAGGTTCGTGTAGAGTGTGTTCTATGAGCACAACGAAATTAAATTAGAAATATGATACAACCCACACACATACACTAGAGCACAAGAGGGACAATGAAAGAGCTAGAAGATAAATAAAATTGACAATCTAACAATATTTTAAAAATTGACGACATAAATTACCAATATCAGGAGTAATAAAGGGAGTTATCACTATGGATATTTTAGACATCAAAAAAATAACAAAGGAGTGTTATGAATAATTATACACATACAATTGACAACTTAGGTGAAATGAGTATCTTCAAAAATACGCAATGCCACAATTCATTCAAAATTTAACTTGTGATGAAAAAGATTTCTTGCAAAAGAAATTTCCACTACTAGATAATTTTACTGGAGAATGCTACCAAACTTTCAAATTATAATTATGAATTGTATACAGTGTCACTTAGAAAATAAAGGAGGGCACAATCTCTAATTCATTTTATCAGCTAGTATTTCCCTGATACCAAAAATCAGACAAAGACAGTAAAATAAATGATAACTGTAGACCAATACCTCTCTTGATCAGAGACACAAATATCTTTGCAAAATTATATCATGCAGAATTCAGCAATAAATCAAATGAGCAAGTGATTCTTTATTTCTAGGATGCAAAGCTGGTTCCAATTTCAAATACCAATCAAGATAATCTCCCATATTTATCTACTAAAAAAGAAAAAGAAATTATATGATCATACCAATTTATACACACAACAGTAACAAAATTCCAAAAAAAATTCATGAGAAAACCTTCACTGATTTAGTAATAGAGGCAAACTTCCTTAACTTGATAAAGTGGACGTATAAAATACCCTTAGCTATATGATGTCCATTGGTGACAGATTATTTTGTCTAAGACAGAAAAAAAGCAAAGATTTCTATTCCTGCATGTCTCATTCAACATATAACTGGAAGTTCTAGCTAGAGCAATGAGGGAAGAAAAAGAAATATAATGCATACAGATAAAAAGAATGAAATAAAACTGTACATATTTACATTTGACATGATTGCCTACATACAACAAACCAAGGAAGTGAAATAAAAACTCAAAGAACTAATAAGTAAGTTCAGTAATATCAGAGAATATAATATCAAGATTCCCAAACCAGTAACAATCTTATATTCTGAAGATGTTAATATGGAAACCAAAGTTAAACACTATAATTTTAAAAGCCTCACAAATGTGATTCTTAGACTTAAGTCTAACAAAAAAAACACATAATTTTAATGGTGAAATCTACAAAATGTTGACGAAAGAAATAAAAATGAATTGAGCATTCACCATAGTAAGCCTTCCACAAATTCGTATACATATTTAACACAATTCTTATCAGAGTCTCAAAAGAATTTTGCTTAGATATGGACAAAATTATTCTAAAATTTACATAGAAAAGAAAAGGGACAATGATACTTAAAACAATTTTGAAAAAGAATAAGGAGGAATCAGTATACCTGAAGGCGTTACGTTACTTAGTTTCTAATCAAAATTGGGTGGTGTTGGGTGAAGTACAAGCACACTGATGTAACAAAATAAAAAAGTATAAATAGACTCAGACAAATATTCCTAACCAAAATTTGAAAAATATTAAAATGCAATTCAATGGAGAAAAATCCTAAGTAAATGAAGTTGTACAGCCATTGGCCAAAAATAATCTTAAATCTCAGACCTTGTATACAAATGAACTCAAAAGGGAATGCTGACTTATTTATAAATTGTAGTTTTTTTTTTTTAAGAAAATAAAGCAGAAAACCTTCAGGATATAAAACTGGCTAAAATTCTTATACTTTACGTCAAGATCAAATCCAAAAAGGAAAATCTGATAAATTACACTTCATTAAAATTAAAAGCTTTAATCTGAAAACTCTATTTGGGCGAAATGATGTTGCCACATGTTACAACTCATTAAAGGTACAATAATGAAAACTCCACAACCTTATCAGACCAGAAATAAAGTTCATGAAAATTATCTATCATAAGCCAAATATTAAAGTATTATAAAACAAAATACTATTCACTAAAACTTAAATAATAATTGGTTAATTATATTTTGAAGAGAATAGATTCACAAATTATATCAAACCATAATTAATGTTAGTATTTTTGAATAATTTATGTATAATTAATCAAAATAAATCCTTACTAAAGAATCTGAATAGTCTCAATAAATATTTTTCTTTGTTTTAACAGATAAGAAAAATGACTAAATGAAAATTTGCCCAATCATACTATGTAAAAATTTCAAATTTCTACCAGGCAAAAGTAAAAAAGGTACTAGAAAAAAGAATTTATAATCTACAAGGGACAAAAAAGTTACTAGTTGTATTTTATAAAAGATTAAGAAGAAAAATTATTAATAACCCAAAGAAGTAGCAAATAACAGAAAACATTTTAAGAAAATTGTAAAAATTTGATAATTTCCATAATAAAATTTTATATTAAAGATTGTATACAGTATTTTTCTCTTCAAGGCAAAATAAGGATATATTTGATTAGAGCCAGTAATATGGGGTCTATGTTAAAACTTATACACCACTTCATGAGCAGATACAATCTTCTCATAAAGAAAATATAATCGTGCATTATATGTGCATTAAGAACCATTTAAAAGTTCATACATGTTAATCCAGAAATCTCATTTATTTTTAAATCCGCACCCAAAATGTAGGTGTATTAAAAATACTACTGCATTTTTATATAGGAAAAAATCAAACACTAAGAACACAATGAAATTAGTTATAGTTCACTTAGTTGACATATTATAATTTAAAAATAATAAGAGGAACCGTATTTATACACAGATATAGCATATACACTAGGAGAAACAGAACACACATTGGGAAAATTTATGCAAATTATAATGTAGAAGCACACTGACCAAAGCCTATGCAGCATCTCTCTTCTTTTGTTTTCTTTTCTTTTCTTCTTCTTCTTTTATTTCCCCTCTTTGGTTAATTTTACTGCTACATTTTAGAGAAACATAACGATCACATTTATCTTAGGAAATTTGTATCTGTACATAAAATATTTCGATTCTTTTTTCCCCCAGTCCCTTCTCCTCCCTTCAACCCCTCTTCCCCTCCTTATTTACAAAAATTTTCTTTCCATTTTTCCTCCTATTCTCTTTTTTTCCCCTTCCCTTTCCCCCTCCCCTCCCTTGTTCCCCTTCCCATTTGAACATTTTCTTCCCATTTCCCAATACCTATTATATATCTTGGTCCTTATTTACACTTTCAGTTTCTCACACCAGAGAAACATTGCAATATTTAAACGTATGTTTGATTTATTTCATTTAAAAGTATGGTCTCGAGGGCTGGGGATTTAGCTCAGTGATTAGAGTGCTTGCCTTGCAAGCACAAGGCCCTGAGTTCGATCCCCGGCACCACAAAAAAAAAAAAAAAAAAAAAAAAAAAAAAAAAAGTATGGTCTCGAGGTGCATCCATTTGCCTAGAAATGTCTCAAGCTCGTAGTCCTTTATGGCAGGTTAGTACTCCATTGTATAAAACAACCATTGTGGCATCTCTTACCAAATGTTTTCCTAAGATGGCTGTTTCCTGTTCGCCGTGTTACATTTACACTTTAATTTTCATTTTAGTTTTTGGACAATCTCCTACTTCCCAAGAGTCTAAATGAGCCTCTGAACACAGGAAATAAAACTTTACTAAGATCCATTTATCCTTGTGTTCAATGTAGAAAAGATTATTTTGCAAGTTTCCTAAAATCAATATTTTCTAAAATGCAGTTGTATTTTCAGCTATATCATCCACTGAATAAAATTTTTATTCTAAACATTTATAAGCAGCAGATAATAAAAAGCATAATTCCCTTTTCTGTATTGTCTATAAATAGTCTGTATTGTCTTGTAGATTCCTATTAACCTTGAAAAGAAAAGAAAATTACAAATAAGCAGAGGACTTCTTGGAGTGAAATATCAAGTGAACTCTTTTCCCTTTACTGTGTAACACTCTTAGAATCCTGTAACACTCTTCCAATGTAACACTCTTAGAATACTAAGACAATGTAACACTCTTAGAATAGGGAGACAATATAACACTCTTAGAATACTGTAACATTCCTTCAATGTAAAGCTCTTAGAATACTGTTCCCTTTCCAATAGGATGTTGAACACCTTCGGTATTCTGAAACTAAGCATTCACACTTACTTTACAAATAGGTCTCTTTAAAAACTTTCCAGAACAATTTTGAAAGAAGCACTTAATATTGTACATAAGATACACTGAGAGTTCTGCCAATATCACTATTTTTACTTTGCAGCTTTGCTGTTTCATTAAATATTTATGTGTTCCCTGCATGGGCCACCAGTTCTGACTGAAACAAATGTGATTCTTTTTGAAAGCCAGATAACTCGCACAGGTTTAAGATTTTCTTTGAAAAGGAAAAATGATATAAGGTTCTTATATCGGTCTTCTTTTAGTAGCTGGAAATTTTGAGCTCAAACTAGAAAGTATTTAAGTATTTCAAGCAAAGGAAAATGAATGTATCTGTAGATAAATACATGTTATCTGTGAAGAGATCAGTAAAATGATTTCCTCTGGGTACAAATGGGAGATGATAAGGGATGTATGATAAAGACGTCTTTACTGTATACATCTTGTACTTTATGATTCCCTTTCATTAGTGAGTGCATTCCCTATTTAAATGAATGAAAATATATATAGATAATTTGAAAAACGTACATATAAAAATAAATATTATCTGAAACAAGATTTCTTCAAACCTATTTTTCTCTCAGGAAAAAAAAAAGATAGTATTTAAGGAAAATTCCATTTGGGAATACTTTAAGGAAAAATGTTTTTAATTCGCAGTGATTTATCATCATGCTTGCCATCGGGGTTGGAATTGTCAAGATCTGCAAGTAGTTATGTGACTGTCAATTTGCCTTCTTTGGTTGTTACTGATCTGTACCGTGAGTCATAAAACATTGACATGACTTATTTGCTCTTTTAAAATGGGGTCCATCATTCTTACTGCTTCTTGCCCATGGAGGGTATTACAAATAACATAAAATACCTTTTGGAATGCTCATTGTTTTGCCTGGAAAGAAGACAAGAATGTGATCATTAATATCATAGTTAAAGTTAAAAAATGCCAACCTGAAAAGTATCATTTTTAAGTTTAAATCAGTTATGGTTCTCAGAATAAAAGTGGTATTTGTGTTGTTGGTCTCCAATCCTGGGACCAAAGGAAACCTAATAGTGATCACTCCACCACTTCTGAAGATAAAATAATGACTGAAACCATTATAATCAGAAGAATGGCAGGAACCAATAGTCAAAACTTCGAAGGAGGCCTTGCTGCTGATGGCTCACCTCTGTAATATTGTTCCAAAACCTCAGTTTCATGAGTTCCATTCAGCTTCTTTTTCATGTTGTCATTTATAAGGTAGAATTTGTACTCTGTATTACAGTGGAAATTGCACTCTACATTTATTTGTTGTCCACAGAGAGCTACAGTCAGCTCATGGAAGTCCAGATTCCATGTGTCTGATTATGATGTTCCTAAAAGTATCATATTGAAAGTGTAAAATCTGTTGTTTGTTTAAACAAAATCCAAAAACCTTCTGAAAATGCCATAGACAATTTAGAATTGGTGATCATTACAATCAATATTGCTTAAAAATGAAGAGGATCACTTCAGTCCTTAGCTTAGGGGTTAGGACTTCAGAAAGACAGTTTATGAATGGAATCAAAAATTCCCAAAGTAATTAGATTTCTTTCAGTTGCCATTTCATAACACTATTTAAAAAGAGTAAAATAGTCCATAGTAGGATAAGTCCTTAGAGAGTTCTACACCTAGTACCTAGAACTCAAATAGTAAAGACTATCTTTGTCAAGACATCCCTTGGGTGTAAAAAGAGGAACTTTAATACTGAGAGCAATAAGCAAATGAGACGAAATGGGAAAAAGAAACGAAGAACCAGAACATAATTGTGGTCTGGAAAGCAATAGAAAAGAGACCTTCATAAAAGACAGGACACATTTTTTGATAAACTGAATAACCGCTGGTAAATTTATGCCAGGTGTGTTAAATTTTTTATTGAATGTAAATGCAAGAAGATAGAAAGCTATGCAGAGGTGTGGAGAGATGAAGCTGGTAATACTATTGCAATTTGCATTTTAATCCATAAATTCAAGAAATAACAGAAAGAAAGAGAAAAAAGAGGAAGTGCAAAATTTAGTAGAAAATTAGGATTATGAAAGAGAAGATAATTAAGTGTACTAATTTAACTGGTAGTAATGCAAGCTATTGTATAGTAAAATCAGTCTTCTAAAGATACTGAGTGAAAGAATAAATGATATTCTTTATTTGTTATTTGTTTTGCTTAATTTGTAGATACAAGATATTTTAATGAATTCCAAAATGCCACTAACACTAATTTTTAGAATAAATACGTAAAGGAGTACAGTTTCTTATCTGATATCTTCAGATTGCTCACTTATATTCTAATAAACACTGTCTTCGTTACACATATGTATATGTGCCTGTATGTATGCATACAGAAACATATATGTATGTAAAACATATTTTTTCTAAAACATATTTGAACCTTTACTATATGATCACTATTTAGGAAAAATGTTCTGAATAAATTTGAATATTTTGGAGGTGTGTCTGTTTTTCCAAAACCAGCAATATTTTGGGAACTTGATTAACTGGTCCACATAATTTGTAAGTAGTGCACATAAAGCAGAAGGCATTAAATGACAAAATCCAAGTTCAGCAACAGAGACAAGCTATTTAATTTCCTAGCTGTAGAAAAGAAGGCAAATTGTAAAGAGGAGAAGTTCACTTAGATTAGTTGTGCTGTCGGGGCTGCTTTGGTGTCCTAAATCAGTTCAAAATGTTTACCTTTCATGCTTTTTGACTTTGAGGAAGAGCTAAAATCACCTAATACCAGAGCAATACGGTAGATGAGGACACATCATAAAGATATGGACAAAAAGTGTTGTAAACGTTTTGAATTGATTCAGAAAAGACACTCATGAAAGAGGGCTTCCAGAACTCCTTCAGAAAGTGGCAAGAACGATGGGAGAAGTGTGCTCAAAAATGAGCAGGAGTATTTTGAGCAGGATCAATGGCAATCTGTTGTGACTATAACTTTTTTAAATTTTTATTTAAACATTCACAGTATGTTTTGATTATACCTCATATGTCGTGTTTACCTGTAAACTCAGTTTGTCTGAAGCACTTAGGGGAGGTCTGGGCCAGAGAAACAGGTTAGCTACCATTGGCTGGTGGGTCATTAGTGTTTCACAAATCAGAATGTGTGAATGACCTATATCAGAATCATCTGAGTTGTCCCTGAAATCTACATTGTAGCTGAAATAACACATATATTTCTTGAGCCTACTACTGTTTGATGAAAGGTAACAGATATATCACACAAGGAGAGCAGGTAGAATTACCCAGAGTTTCTTCAGAGAAAGAACTCTCTTTTTCATTTCTTTATATCTAGCAGCATAAGTTCCCTGGAATTTATAATTAACTAATGATAGTTATATTTTAATCTGAGAAATACTGTACAATAAGAAGTAGGAATAATAAGTATTTTTGGTTCACCATAGTTTTGGTTCTAATGATAATCAGAACCAATTTCTGGGAATTTTCAGTAATAATCCAACAGGAAAGAAAACATCTATAGAGATGTTTACTACAATATATTCATAATGGAAAATAACAGGAGGGAGCAAATGACAAGAAATAGGATGTAAGAAGGAAAATAAGAGGATTTTTTCTGCCACATGAAAAAATAGTGAGTATGAAGATGTATCAATATGACTAAAAATAGAAATAATGTTAGAAAAAAGTACACATGCTGTAATAACAAATATAAAATTATATAGTAGTTACATATGCTGAGTGAAATAATAAAAATTAAAGCCATTTAATTTGGTAACTTGTCTTATGAATGATTTCATGATGTGTTAATTATATTGGAATGCTTCGTATACGATAAATAATTCTTATCAGTGATGATCCATTCAGCATTTTAAATCATTATAAAATTGAAATATGGTTAAACAGCATCTAATTTTATTCAGATATTATACATCTGTTGTAAAAGAGGAAGTTTACAAAAAGGAAAAGGTATCACAACTGAACTCAGGGATCGCCAACAATTTTACCCAAGTGAACATCATCAGATATTCTTGCAATTTATTCAAGAGTTGTGTTGAATGTTAATATACTTTCAACTAAACAGATTAGAAAGACATAAAATATTCTTTGTTTATATCCCAATTTCTCGCTCCCTCCCTGGTTTCCTCGCTCCCTTTTTCCCTCTCTCCGTCTCTCCCATTCTGTAGTTAACACAGAAGAATGAGGAAATGTGTCCTGAGACCTTTGTTACTGAATTTCACCCCTGTCTCAAACACGCCAACACCAACACACAAGGTTACACACATACTTGTGAAATATCTCATATCGTGGCATCCAATGAAGCTAAAGAAATAAGCCCATGAGCTTCAGTATAAAAGTAAAAGCCTAATTAGTCTTATAAAGAACTGTACTTTTCTAGCGACTATCTATTGAATAAATGACTATAGTCTGTATGTGTTGCATACAACAGTTTATAATATCTCAGAAATATGGATAGTTTAAGGAATAACCCAAGAAATATCCTACGCAGATGACAGAAATATAAGGAAGGTATACATTGTCATGAAAGATGAGTATATTCTTTAAGGTAGCTCATGAGGTTGATGGAAAGGGAGGAGAAAACAAAGAAAGCAAAGGGAGAAAGCACAAGAAAGGGGAACGGGAGTGTAAGAGTTTGGCTGGTCCATAGGAAGTACCAGGAGCGAGGCCTTTGCTCTATGTGCAACAGAGGATGGGTGTGTTGGCCTGAAAGTTTTATTGAGTAAGAAAAAAAACATGAGGAGAACGACTGAATAACGAGTCAAGACAGAACCCAGAACTGATAAAGCAAAGCCCCTCAAGAAGATAAGAGCACAGTTGGATGGGGCAGGCTGCCACACAACAATCAATCTTTGCAGACAAGAATAAAAGATAAGGGGCTGGGGATTTAGCTCAGCGGTTAGAGTGCTTGCCTTGCAAGCACAAGGCCCTGAGTTCGATCCCCGGCACCAAAAAAAAGAAAAAAAAAAAAAAGCAAAACTTCTCGGAAGAATAAAAGATAAAAGAAAGAGGTGTCCCCCATGATCAATCTGTGGGAATGAGAAGTGGGGAGTTGAGTGGAGGTTAAGGAGGAGAGAGGTGAGGGAGAGGACAAAAGGAGTCTAGATAATGAAGACAACAGTGAGGCTTTGAGATTTTTGTTTGGGACAGTTAGGAGATTTTGGAGGACAAGAAAGGGAGCGATGGTAAGTGGGAATCCCAGTAGACCTTGGAGAGTGTGAATTTGTGTTGAGGCCATGTTACATGGTTTTACAAATTCTCCAGCACTGTTTGGTTGTAATGAGCAAAGCAAAATTGCTGCATAGATCAAGGATTAGGATTCTGCAGGTCAGTTTTGAAGGAGAAGAGAGTGGAAAATGAAAGAACAACTCAGACAATTAACTGTAAATTCTTTGCAATGAAGAGAAATCTTTGATTGAATAAAGACTGGAGTAAGTTCTCATCATAAAGTACCCAGGTAAGGTAGACTATTACCACCACCACCACCATCATCATCATCATAAAATAGAAACAGTAATGATTTATAATGTGGAAGAAAGAGTGAGTTGAACGTGCATCTGGTGGAAATCACACTACTGTTATACACTACAAATAAAAATGTGACCTTCTTTCCATTATTTTCAGAGCAAAAATGTGTTCTCTATTTAGAGAATAAACATGTTCAAAGATGTTACAGAGACACCAGGTGTCCATAGCAACCTCTTCTATTAAAGGAAAAGCATTTGAGAGATGGAGAGTACTGCTAATTTCACTTCCCAGTTATTCCACACCACAAACAAATACGGTAAGTCATTTGTCTCTACCAGCCCTATGGAACATGAGAATGCTTTAGGCTTGTTGGAATTAAGGAGCCATATGGAGCTTGGAGTGAGTTTATAACTGAGACAGATGGCAGCAGAATGGAGCCAGCCTCAAGGCTGTATAAACACGCCAGTGACCACGAGCAGCCAATTAAGAATTGAGACAAGAGAGAAGTGTCATTTCTACTTCTGTAAAATGCATCTCGTGTATGAATCTTTGCTGCCTCTCGTAAGCATGCTTCAGAGTCTACCACTCTGAACTGGAGCAGGAGTAAAGCATCTGAATTCCTGCCCAGTTCTCAGGGTGTTAGGGATTAAAAGTTCTGCTTCTAACGGAGGAAAGGATAGCATATTGGACCAGCGCCAGCGCTGTTCTCTGTCAATTAAAGATGAAATATTCTTTTTGCATTTAGAATATATTTCTATCCTCAAGACACATTTATTATATTAGCAAGTTATGAGATCTACTTTCTACTACTCACTCTGTATCTTTGTTGGTACAAAATGGAAGGCATAGTTCCTGTTTTAAAAGATGTCACAAAGACTGACAAATAAACCAAAATGACAGCACAGCAAAGTTTGCATTTTAGTAGCAATACAGAATTCTGTGAGCACAGACAAAGGGTAACTCTGCAACCAGGCAAGTGGGGAGGCTCTTTCTGAAGGAAAATTGTGGAGCATCTTGAAGGATGAGTGTAGATAACCAGAAAGAAAATGATCTAGAAAAGCAAGCATTTAACATGGATGATACATCAAGTACACGAGCAAATGAAGAGACACGCAGTATTATTTAATCAGGAATTGGACAGAACATCCTGTGGCTGGAACACAGAGCATGAGGTGGAGGGTGTGTGGGGAGGAAGGGTGAGAGGTTTGCAGGAGCCAGACCTGAAGCTCTTGGCTGTCTCAGGTATTTGACCTCCACAACCTGAAGGCATAACAAGCCAGTGAGTGAATTACATGAAAATCAAAAGATCAGACGTAACCGTACATTACTATCTTTATGTCAGAGAGATAGGTAGATAGATAGAGAGATGCAGAGTACAGAACAGATATAGAAACAAACATGCACGGAGCTTAGCATCATGAGAGAAAGTACAGAATATGATTGGCCACAAGTAGAAAAATCAGGAGGCTACTTTTGTTACCAGGATAGAGATGCTGAACCTGAACTTCTGTGTTTGAGAAAGGATGAGAGATTGTATGGAGGAAGTAGATGATTTAAGAAAAATCAGAACATAACAGCGATAATTCTTGGAAGCACACCATGGTCAAAGTTGAGGAACAGCAAGAGTCTAGGACAGTGGTGTTGAACCTGTAGCACGTATGCTGCAGCGAGCTATTCGTAGCACTGAAAACTCTAAAAGTTTTACCATCACTGCTCTAGGATAACCTTAAGCTTTACCCTGTGAGTTTTTCATTTACAAAAGGTCGGTGTAGTAAGTCAGAATAATTCCCGACCCTTCCAGATGTATGCAATTTTAGAATTCTATGACTATATCACATAACATGGTGAGGGGAAAAGAAGGTTGTATATGGACTCAAGGTTGCCAATGGACTGATCCAGATTAGATTGTCCCAGTAGGCGCAATGCAACCACAGAGTCTTTTAATATGGAAGAGGAAGGGGGAAAAGCAAACTGAATTCAAAGAGATATTTGAAGATGCTCCACTGCTGGCGTAAAAGGTCACAAACTGAGGAATTCAGACACCCTCTAGAAGCAGAAAATTCCAGGAAACAGATCCCCCCCCAGAGCACTGAGGATGGAGTCCAGCTGACACGTTGACATTACCACAGCGATGCCCATTTCAGATTCCTGACTTCCAAAATAAAGACATTAAGTTTGTGTCATATTGTCCACAAGTTTGTAGCAAGTTGTTTCAACAGCAGTGGAAAACTAGCCCAGGAGGGAACAGAGATGGGGGAGCAGGTAAGAAAGTAGGTTTTAGGGCAAGTTGTGTTGATGTTTTCTACTTGCAGGTGGGATTGTACAAAGATGGTTGCACAGGAAAACCAGGAGGCCAAAAGAAAGATTTGAGTTGCTCATAGATCCCTGAAACCAGGTGACTGGATAAAATAACTCATTGGTAGTGTGTAGGGTGAGAAGGACATTCTGAATGAACTGAGAAAAAGAGACTGGGAAAAGGACGGGCAGCGTGTGGTGGAAATGGAAGTGCAGGATGGAAATGAATGAGAGCCTAATGTTGATGTAAAGAAAGGGAAAAATAAACTGAATACTCAATGATGTCAGATACCATAAAGTTCAAGCAATGAAAGTGTGGAAAAGTGGACCTTGGATTCTACAATATGAGTGATTTCAGTGAAACAGTGGGAAGTGAAATCCAGATCACTACCGATTGACCAGGAAATAGAGGTGAAGTGAAGGCTCCAACAAGTGTGACCTCGGGAAACTTGACTCAGGGATTTGGTGCTGTGTGAATGGGGACCGGGGTGTTGTTTCCTGTCCCTCATTATCATGCCTAAATCTTTAATTTGAATTACCTTTCCTAGGAAGAAAAAGCTCAGAAAAAAATCCCATATCCAAAAATGCTTTTCCAAATGAAATACCATGCTGCTCTGTGCTAAAATTACCTGTTCTTCCATTGTTAGAAAATATAGTGCTCTGTTTTGTGAATTTTAAAGATAACTATAAATTATCACATTGTGCAAGAATTTGTCTGTTATTTTAACTATTTTTATGGCGGGTTTTCTGAACCACATCAAGGGTTTAATCTGTTCTAAAAAGGACAGGTGTATAGAATGAAAAAGGAGAGATGCAATCTCAACTCTTCTTGGCAACCCTGCAGCATCACCATGAAGGCAATAAATATGTGTCTTTGTAACACAATCATACTTCGACTACCTAATGAGATGTGAGACACAGTTAAAGCTACATCCATCCTGCTGTTATTTTCAGTTCTTGAGACTGTAGTTCAGTGTACTCAGTGCTCCAGCACCGGCATCTATAATTTCTCATTTCTGTAAATAAGATTTCTTTAGATGCTTCTCCAACCCTGATGAAATAGATGCATTTCTTAATTTGTGTGTTTGAAGGTCACATTGCCATGGCTGCTAATATTTTGTGTAAAGTAGAAGTAAGCAAACTGAGATGTGATCTCCTGTGCATTTACATTAAGGGATGTGTGCTTTAGACTCTCAAAGACTTTTTAAATTCATGCTTAGTTTCTGAGCTACATCTCTGAGTTGGGGATGCCATTCGACATAACATTACTATGGGCCAGCAAGTGAGAAAAAAAGCTCGTAATGAACTATGTGGCACCAAAAATTTAGTTTTGCCCACTGAGTTTTCCATTGTAATTTATATCAGGAAACGTTTCTTTTTGATACAGTATCCTTATTTTAAAAAGTAAAACTTACATTCATATCTCCATGAAAATAGATACAAATCTCAACAAACTTTGGATATATTGAATACAATAATGTCTATAAAAATTATACATCAATACCAAGTGCAATTTATTTCAGGTATATGAAGCTGGCTGAACATTTATAGATTTATCAGTGTTAATATCACATCAGCAGAATAAAGGAAAATCATATGACCCTATCAATTGATTTCGGAAAAAGTACTTGACCTGACAACAATTCATGATGGAATCACTTAGCAATAAAAAAAAGACAAATTTCCCAACTCAATAAAGAATATATACCCCAAAACCACCATAGCTAATGTAATACTTAATGTTGAGAAACTAAATGTTTCCCCGCTAAGACCAGAAAGAAGATAAGAATTGCCTTATCACCACTTTAAAATCACACCATCGTATCATACTGGATCTCTCAACACGTATATATGTGTGTATGTGTGTGTGTGTGTGGCATGTATGTATGTTTGTGTAGTGTGTCTATGGATTGTGACCGTTCATATTAAAATATTAATTCTTTGCGACTTGAACTATAGAGTTAGTACAAGTTTAATCAAAATTTCAGTAAACTATTTGTAGTAAATTATTTGTAGATATTGACAATAAGATTCTGAAGTTTACATGGGAAGACAAAAGGCCTAGAATATGTAATATGATATTGAAGAGGAATCAAGTTGGAAGGATCATACTAACAATAGTAAGAATCACCATAAGTTAATCATAGTAATTGATTGACTGTTTAAAAGACACTCATATAGGTGAAATAGGATTGAAGAATCAGAAATAGACCCACAAAAATTCAATCAACTGATCTTTGATAGAAAAACGATGACAATTCAATAGAAAAAGCAGAGTCTTTTAAATAAATAGTGCTGGAACGGTTGGACATTCAGGCACACACACATAATCAATCTAAACATTTTATATCTTTTATAAAAATTAATTCTAACTGGATGATAGATCTAAATATAAATTGCAAAACTATGAAAATTTTGGAGGAATACATTAGGAAATCTAGGTAACTTTTGTTTGGTAGTGACTTTTTAGATACAACCTAAAAGCACTAAATAAATGCAAAAGTTGTACTTCAAAATTAAATACTGTATCATCTACCAGAATTATCTGCTGTGTAAGAAATAGCTATTAGTTTTTGTTTGTCACTCTCATGGCTTTATAATTGGTGAGTATGGATTTTATTAATAATAAGAGTGCACATCCATATAATATTTTGTAGACGTAAGACTTTGACATTTTTCCTGTGTCTGATATGTAAAGCAATCCCATTGTTTGCACAGAGCTAAACAAGCCTTATTATCATAAAACAGAGAAAACTGAAGCTCGCAATGGTTAAATGACAAGTTAAGAATACAGTTTTTTGTGTGTGTCAGAGAAGAATCAGGCCTCCTACTTCGTAATCTAGTGCAGCATCCATTCACTGGCTAAAAATATTCATACAGCAGTTGACTTACTGAAAGTTTCCATGTAACAGTTAAAACATAGTACCATGATCAGTCGCCCCACCAAAATCCAATCATACTATTATTTCACGGATATGCAGAGTGTCTACACTATAAGTTTAGGGGGCAAGTCGGAAGACTGAATAAGTTCTGTAATAAAAAAATATACTTTTTCATCCATTGATTTGCATCATTTTAAAACATAGCATCAAGATTGAATCCTGGTTCTTCTTCCTTCTAGCTGAGATGGTGTACAAGTTATTCAACTTTTCTGAACTTAGTATTTTTCACCAATAAAATAGGCTTAATGAAAATAGCCACCACACAGTAGGACTGTCAAAACTAAATGCATTAATACAAGTAAGTTTCACCTCTGCACTTATTAAGTATTCAATACTTGTTAACGTGGCTTAATTGTCCTTGAAAACGATTTAGGAAATTCTGCTTATGAGGAGTCTAACAGAGTCCACTCAGGTCCAATAATCCTGTGTTTATGAGGTATGTTCACTGCAGCTAATACTCTCAACTTTTGGAAGATTGGCTTTCTTCCCATGGATGGGCAGTTCATTAGTCACGGCCCCGTTCTTGGAAATGTACACATGGACCTGAAACCCGAACTCTCCTTCCTTAAGAAAACTGATATCATTCACGTAGCTACTGTACAACCATATACAGATAATTGAAAATGTTGACTATAGAGAAAGATTTTACTCGAAGGTCCCACATTCTAAGCATGTCTCTGATTCATTTGGGTCAATCATTGCTTTTCTCTCTGTGCAATGAAAACATAAACACAGATTCTGTAGCCCAATGAGTGAACTGCATGTGAACTCCCGGATGAAGACTCTTTCATGGTAGTGATTAATGGGCTGCAGGATTTTGAAATAAAAACCTGAAACCACATACTAGTCATGCGGTTGGCTAAATATTTTGTTTGGGTGCTCACGCCCAACCTACAGATAACCTTATGCTGACCCTGTATTTCAAACCAGGAAGGGAAGCCTGGGGTTTTCAAGAGGGAGATTTGTGGTTCGGGTTCGGTCTGTCTGTAAAGAGGGCTGTGGCACAAGCCCTTAACGAAGCCCATCTTCCAGGCTTCTGACCCACTGAGCACAAGGTTCTCACAGAAGCAAGTTGTGACAGCTGGAATTTGGCATCCAAAGCCTCTCAGAGCAGGCTGCTGATCCCAGACTGATAGTTTTAAAACCCTAAGACAAGTCTGTTGCCATTCTTGAAATTTGTTGCAGCAGGCGCCAGGCAGGAATGTTACTGCTCCCTCATTGCTAGACAGGAGTCTGGTCCTAGCATAACTCTGAAGAACTTCTGGGGTCTTGGCTCCCGCCCGACGTGGGGATTATGTTTCCTCGTCTGTGCAGGACTCTCGCAAAAGGGCATGCTTTGTTTTAACATATGGAACCAGTGGCAAGATCAGCGAAGGCCCTTCAGGCAAATGTCAAGAGGCCACCACCATGTGAGGTGAAATGTAGTAAAGACGGGCGACTTTTGTGAAACTTTAGGAAGTAGATTTTTAAATATTATACAAAAGCTTAATTTTATGATTTAAGAATATACTGTCCAAGTTGTGTGTATTCTGAACTCCATGCCAAAGAAAGGATATATACATCACTGTTATTGAAATATAAAACTTTTTTCCAGGAGATACATGGTCTTTGATTTCCATCTTTAATATTCTGCTTTGTCGGTGCCTGTGAAATAAATTATTAACGCTATCAAAAATTGCAGACATCAATAAAGAAAAGACAGGTTTAAACAATAATTCCTTCTTTGCAGCATCTTTAAAGAAAACAGCTCTCAGAAACGGAGCAGTATTTGATCAGTCTGTGATTGGTAACAATTAAAGACTATGCAGTATTCATGCTAATAAACATAAATTCTTCCGAGTGTTTCAAGCCCTGGTTCTGCCACTTATTAGTGTGTGATCTTGGGCACGCCTCCAAATCTCTAGAAGCCTACAGCTCCTACAGTAAATAAATAAAAATAATAAAGTTATGTGATGGTTATGAGAATTTAAGAGATAAACATGAAAATACATTTGAAAACAACAACTGATATAAAAGTAATGTTATATTTTTTATAATTTTTACCAGTGTGTTTTTAGTTAAATCTTTGACTTTCCTACTGTTTTGGAGCTGAAGCTTTAGCCCAGTGGTAGAGCACTTGGCTACTATGTACCCTACTTTTGATCCCCAGCACATACATACAAAACACTACTTACAAAATGGAAATAAAAATTATAATTTTTGATAGGCTTTGTAAGTCAAATTGAGGTTTTTTTTTTTAAATTTTAAATCACACATAATTGAGCAAGAAAAAATAAAATCCCAAAATGTAAAGAATTAAACAAGCCAGCTGGAATTGGAACTACAATCACCCTGGAGTTGATGGGGTCAGCCAGGAAGTCCTCCTGAAATGACAATACCCCAGCGTGCCCCAGATGCCCCAGAAAAGAACACTAGAGTGGAAATTTGGGTGGTTCTAGTCATCATTCCTTTCTGGGACACTGGAAGCTGCCAGTATAGATGAATTCACAGAGAGTTGAAAGGATAAAGAGAAATAAAGACCCAAGATGGAGCTGTCAAAGGAGTGGAGAATAGTGTTAAGGAGTATGGGCAAACGAAAATACCCAACCCCAAGAAGTAAGACCTAGTGAATTAAAACAACGTTGGTTTTCCTGAGTGCTCATGAGCAGGGTTCCAACAAGGACGAAGATCAGTGATCATCCTGACATTGCTATTGAGAAGTTGAATAAGATGAAGATTGGAAAATGTACAGTAAAGAGGTCAGAAATAAAACCACACTAACGAGTCAAAGTCATACGATGAAAAAAGGGTCCCAATTTTAGTGAGTTGGGGCCTAAAGAGCAATGGAATAAAGAGAGGTAGCAAGCGTGTATCTCTCTAGATTTGTTGTTTTAAGTCAGGAGACGTCCAATACAGAAAATATCATTAGACTATTGCAGGATGCAATCAGCAGAGAAGGAGCATAATTCCTGGGGGAGCTGGGTGGGCAAAAACAGAGAAGAGAAGATTAGACTCACACTGGAGAGAGAAAAGATGGAGGGAGACTAGGACGGCACAGGAAGGGAATTCTGTGGGTTTAGGAGCAGGAAGGAAATTGAGCCTGTTTCACACACAAAATGCTCAGCTTCAGTATGCTGCTACATTATACTTAGTATATTATGACAGATCTCAATGCAGTGAAACAAAATGAGAAATTTAATTTCAGTTATTCAATTTTCTAGCTAAATATTGGCCAATAGAGGGGAATTTTATAGCTATTTGTTTATTCATTCAACAAAAATATTGAGAATTCACAAGCGTCATAAATGTTTTTTCTAATGAGGGTACAAAGTAAAAAAATGAGATTTTGTTCCAACATAAAAGATTATAACCAACCGTACAATGCTATGGCGTGACTGTAAGAATTCTTAGACATCGGAATGGATTCCTTCCAAGACAATCCAATTTTTTACAGCTGTCTGCAAAATACTATGGTTATTATATTGCCTGAGACTATTTCATGTCTAAGAATAAACCTGTTGCCTGGATAGGGGCAATGTGTCTCGTTCAGAAAATGAATCTCTAAAAACACTTCTGGGCCATGAAACACTTCTGAGACTATGAAATAGAATCTTGTGTGGCATAAAATTAGTCTTACAAGTTTTAAAGCAGGACAGAATGCTGATCTTCAGTATTTTTCCAATGTGCCCAATTTCACAGTAAACGCAATGTATTTTATACTATTCATTAATATTTAGCGACAGAACAGAGAGAGTTGTTGATCCTTGAGGTTAGTACATTTTTGTAGAGACATCTTCATTGAGAAATGAATCTGACTTTTCAGAAGTTACTCTAAATATCCAGCAATCTGTGTGAATAAAGCCAATGAACATTGAAATTTAGCATGCACACATCCAGAATTAATTTTCTTGTGCTTACAATTTGTGCTATGTATTCATTAGGTACATTCAGTTAGAAGCATTTGTTATCATACTAATAAAAGTTGAAGTCTTGAATTAATTTAATCATCTTTCAGTTCTACTTGGTTTTTATCTTGATTGATAACCAAAAAATGTAAATTAATATGTGGGATTATGTAGCAATTATTTCATGATATACATATATATATATGCACACATATAAGTGTAAGTTCATATATACATATAAGTGTATATATGTGCCTGTATTCAAAATCTATAAAGAAACTGTATTTTTAATTGAAAGAGAATTCTATGGGTTTAATAGAACTAATATTATAAATTAAAATTCAATACTGTGCATATACTTTTGTAAACATACTTCAGGTCCACAATGTCTTAATTGTGACATTCACAAGAATGTTCACTCTTTTAGACGTCTGTCTTTTATTTTCTATTCCTTTTTCTTGTGGAAAGCTATATTTAGCCTTTCTGGGAAGTTTCTGCCTGATATAAAAGAGAAATGTCTGCATAAGACACACACAGATGCATATTCACATACACATGTATATTTGAGTAACTACCACAAAATTAAAATTTCGGAGCACTGTTTGTCTCCTGTTTTTCCCTTGCATTTGAGCTTCTGTGCGATAGGTTTTATATTTCAGACTAGACCAGGTAGTCTTTTCAATATTCCTTTCAACAGAGGACTGCTGTCTGGAGTATAGTAACTGACACAACTTACAACTACTAACAACTTACTTTATGACTTAACCGAGTCAATAAATCATCTTGACCGAGAAAATATATCATCTGCACCTGAGGTTTCCCAAGTTCTAGCGAGCCACATCTCAATAAGAAAAAATGTAATCGTGTTAGTTGAGGACAAATTTTAAAAAATTTTAAGAAGCCCTAAAATTGTATCCCAAGATCAGTATATTTTATTATCAACAGAAAATGTAAAAAGAGAAAAAAAAAAGACCCATATATCTGGACTTTAATTTTTTGTGTGCTTTATAAAAATGGTGAATATGCCTTACAGCCAAATTTCCATGGTTAGGATCTGCTTACTTTCTCACCTCAAATGACCCTGTGGAAAGTTACTGATCTCACTTCACATGTATTCTGAAAAACTTTCAACAGAACTCATGTTTGTAGTTCTGAAGCATGTAAGTTTATTATGAATCTGTTTGCTATTTAAGCATCTATAAATCATAAGAGTAAAAACTGTATATAATTCATTTTCAATGATACAATAGGGGTAGTTATCTGAAATTTTAAGAATGATTAAATGCTCCTACATATAAACTAATTGTCTCAATTATTGAAACAACTCTTAATTCTTAAAACGGTAGCATGGCTCTCAGTAATTATTGGTTAAATAAATACAAGGATACTATATTTATTTACTGTTTATATATAATAACCAAGGAATACTATTAATTTTAACTAATTTAAAGCAAATAAATAAAATAAAATTGTAATATAATTAGACTACTTTGTTGTAATGATACGTTGAGCAGTTTCTTCAGAACAAATACATAGTGTACAGGCTGTGTAGATCTGTACATAATTCAATAACATTTCTTGACAACCAAACAAAAATAAAATTTGTACTATTAAATGTAGTACAGATACTCTGGACTTAGTATGTAAATGTGTCTAGTAGTTCAAAGAAGACAAATATTCAAAATTACTTTGAAAATGTCTGAATAAAATAAAGAATTTCAGTTGTTGTACTCTACAAATGTTGAAGACTATCAGATGTAAGAATGATTTAGAAAATTTTGTTTTAGTGAAAGGTGGGAATTAATTACAAGTATCAGGAAAAACTCAGGTGTGGTAATTAGAAATTGTTTGAAGTCAGTGATTAAAAAAAAAAAAATCTTGGAACCCCTGAAAGTTTGACTAAGAAAGTCATCAGGATAGACTGAAAAGATATGATTCTGGGAAAATGGTAGGATGAATAAAGGTTTCTTTTCACAACATTTATGGTAATGAATGATGATTAAAAATATGCTAGTGGGTAGGAATGTGCAGTTTCATCTTTAAGAAAAATGAGGTGGATTTTTCTTTGCACTTACATTCTGTCCTAGGAGGTGCTTGGGAAGCTGCTTGAACTCTTTCCACTCCTTGGGAACCATTTCCCTCGGTCTTCCATCCACTTAATGCAGTCCCCTAAGGTCCCCGGGTGTGTGTTGGGGGGTAAAACTAGGGCAACTTGCTGGGTGAGTACAGGCTCTGGGTAATCTTATGTTATCTAAGAAAATAAAACAATAGAATACTTAAGCAAATACATTTATATTATTTCCTTTAGTTAATATTTATTTACTAATTTAACAATAACCTCATTCTACCTTGAAATATTGAACTTCAGCCACATCTGATGTGGTATGAACAAACTAAAGTGTTCATGATAGGAGGTGGATGATACAGCAATTTTAAGAGCTGTATAAAGATGTTCCCCAGATACCTTTCTTCTAAGAGCAGTCAGAACTAGGCTGTGCTGTCATCAGTAATCCAAGTAGAAACAACAGAGTCTCTTTGGATTTATGATGGATGTCAAGAAAAGCGGGAGAATAGTAGAGAGGGATGAAGGATATTTTCAAAGAAAAAATTTAAATCATGCATTTTTGTTCCATATCTTTGCAATTATATCAACTTTTAAGAAGTTCTAAGATTCTATAAAAGATACACAAAAATGAATATATTAGTACTATAATGATTAAAAAGATTTGTAAAACCTGATTCACTCAACAAATCACCTGAAATTGTTTGCCCTTCACCAAGCTTTTAAAGAAAAGTATAGACTAGCACTTTCCCTTTAGTTTTTCCAAACTGGAATATTGACAATTTTGCTATCCCTGAGAAAAATAGCAAAAAGGAATTTTTGTAACCAGGGATGCTCAACTATCAGAGTCTAACTCCATTAGTTAAACTATATTTTAGTTAAACTAGCTGCGATATCTGAGCCAGACTTGGGGAGTGGTAGGTCATAGTCTAATGAAAAATGGTGAACAGGAGGAAAAAATATGTGCATTCTCCATTTGTACATTCTCCAAATGGAAAGAGAAGAAAACAAATACTTGAGATGGAATATCTTATGAAGAAATCCATTGATAAATGTTTAAAAAAAAGTTTTCAAGATTATTTAACTTGAAGATTTAGTGAACTGAAACAGTACCTAGATTCTCTAACATCAGTCATTAACTGTTCTCTTGAATGTTAGAACCAAAATTCCATTATGTAGTTAACTATAATTGTCTCTGTTAACAATAGAATAAAAAAAAAGGTTACAATGGTTTCTTTAACTCTGAATTTAAGAATGTAAAAAATTATTCATGGGAAGAATAACCAGAATGGATTAAAATACCAAAACACTGTTTACCGGGCTATTGGGGCAAAATAAAACACACGATATTTTTAATGTGTATGTATAAACTAGAAACCTATAAAATTTGAAAACAATAAAAGCCTCTGAAACCATTCCTCCCAAAGTGTAATTTCTATGGAATAGTGATTGTGTAGTTAAGGGTCTTCTTTATGTGTTTTACATACATTGATGATCAAACGCACTGTTGTCACCAGTGAAGATTTTCTTTTCACCTTAATATGGAAAAAAATCACTTCTACACCTTTGTAGTGTTGATATTATAGATTTATGAATTATTTGTTGAACCAAATTAAGCCTTTACCATTTTTATGTACCTGAATAACTAGTGTTAGAGATATTAAAGTACTTGGTTATTACTCTGTTTGTTCCAAATAAAATATACACTTATTTATTAAATCTTTTAGTATTCTGAGCTCAAATAAATTACATGCCTTCTAGTGCAGTATATATACTCAAAAATACTTATTTGTAGTTTTAATTATCCCTGTGCAGTTTTCTAAAATAAGAACTAGTCAACAAAAAACTTATTTTAAATGAAATGAAAACAGTTCTTCAATAATTGTGTTTTCTACTCTTTAACCAATTGTGAAATTGCATTGCTAAGTCTCGGGATTGAAACAACTGATTATGCTTAATAAACAACCATTCATTTTAGTTAAGTGGATTAATGGATGGTGTGTTCCTGAGCTGACCATTTGTTTTAATGATTTAATTAGAGCAAATATTTTTGTCAACAAATCTGTAAATTTATTTATTCAAAATTCAGTAAAACCATTCACTCTTACTGACTACGTGCCTGACACTGACTAAGTGCTGACGATACACTAATGGAAAAGTCACTTTACAGTCTCTACCCTAAAGCAGATTAGAATTCGCTTCCACTGACTGCCTGGCCCACCTATCATTGGATAAGGAGAAATTAACAGCTTTTATCTGGTACTCTTAGGGTCCTCATTGTTTTACCAGCGTGCTTATTCTGCTTCTGACCTCTGGTAATAAGGTGGAAATGTAATCTTCGTCATAAAGACTGGCCACAATTTCTCTCCAAGGTAGAAACTATCTTTTTATGGGCATGTACCTTGGTAAGACAGTGGGAGCAGAGTGAATACAAGGGAATCTGGATGCTTTGAAATACAAAGACCGCACTGTTCTGCAGAATTCGAGAGGAGAATTTAAAAGGAGAGAAGAAAATAAAAGAGAAAGGCAGGGACACAGGACCGCAGAGTCGCTGTGAGATGCAGGAGCTTGCAGGGAGTAGTGAACTGGCCTTCTAGCTCAATAGACAGTTGGGGCTATCAGAACGGTAAACCGAGGCCACACTGTGCTATTCGGAATTTTGTTATGGGACCTGTTTTTCATATTTCTGTAATATAAGCATTTCTTCTGCTTCACTCAATTTCAGTACATCCTACAACTCTGTAGTTGCTCGGAGTCAGAGGGTTGTTTGTGGAAACCATGGGCAGGGCTGGACCTTGTATGTTTTTGTCTGATATAAGTGTTTGTTGTACTTCAGAAAACAGGCCCCCAAAGACAAATGCTACCATCAAACATAAATCCTCTTCACCTTTCAGAATTATGAATGCATTGGAGAGAGATTTAGACTTCCATAGAATGTGGGAACCAGAGTTCAGATCACTATCCCCAAGCTTTCTGGAGAACAAGAGATTTCTCTTGAGCTAAATTATGCTTGTGTCAGTCTATTCTTTATTTTTATAGCAAAACAAATACCCCAGATTGGGTATATTTTAAGGAAAAAGATTTGTTGAGTTCATGGTTCTGTTACGGTTTGGAGCCCAAAGGCACAGTGCTAGCATCTCTGGATGACTTTCATGCCGTCATGACATGGTAGAATGTGAAAGGGCAAGAAAACACACACAAGTCAAGCTAGTTTTCAAAAGGCAGCTAGCTTTTATAACATCCCACTCTCGTGATTACTCGCCCACTCCTGCTTTATCCTCACTACCTGTACATGCAGCTGTGCCCTCAGGGCCCAGTCTTCACTCACTAGGCCTCATCTCCCAGCACTGTTGTGTTGGGGATTAAGTTTGCAACGAATGAAATGGGGTGACACATTCAAGCTGTAGCACCTGAGCCCCAGAATCTGACAAGTGACTCTTGTGTACTTCTTAGACTCACATCCCAGGTTTTATAAATTAGATTTTAAATCTATCTTACTAAGTCGCTTAGAGCTTTTGAGACATGGACACTGTCCTCTCCTTTTCAACTTTTCTGGTCCTTTCACTCATTTATTCATTTGTTCAGTTTCTTCACTGATATAATAGATGCTAAAGATTAAAAAATGAATAAGACCCAGTCTCTGAAGTTGTTCATAGCCAGGGGTAGCAATCCAATAGAAATTTAAAACAGTTGCAGTAGAGGGTGATAAGGGCCAGTATAGAAATTTGAAGACTATAGGAGAAGACTTGTTTCTTTTTTTTTTTTTTAACTAAGAGGATGATTTATTTATGATAGATAGCTACTCTGGATGAATAGGGAGTATTCGCAGGGGAGACACTTGAAGAGACTTGTTTCTGCCTCTCTCTCGAATCTCCATAAGGTGACCAGCTCTCCTGATTTTCTCAGTACTGTACTATTCCAGTTTTAGAGCTGAAATTTCTGTGTCCTGGGAAACTCCTGAGAGCCAGGCAAATTCATCTCTGACACGTTCCTTGTCTACAGCAATGCACACTAGGTTCACATTCAGAACTTTATTTACATTTGCTACAGGCAAAGAGGTATATTTTAAGTAGAAGATGCAACTGCAAAATCATGAAGTTATAGAAGAACATGACAAGTCCAAAACAGAAACATTTGCTCAGTAGGGCTGGAGTGCAGTGCTTCTTTGAAAATCACTAGGGGAGGATTATAAGAAGTAAGGCAGAAACCAATTATGTATATCAGGCAGAGGAGTCTACGTCCTGTCCCAAACAGCTAATGATGCTTAAGCCTTACAGAGCCCAAATAGGCATGCAAGGATTCTAGGCAGAGAACTGACATCAGTTTTGTTTTTGAAGGTTTACTCTGGAAAAGGGTAGTAGATGGATTGGAGACCAGTGAGGCTTTGAACAAGAAGCCTGGTGAGCAGAGTATCGTAATATTTGAAGGAGAGGAGATGAAATTCTGAGTAAAAAAACGGTGGGAGTGAGGGACACATTCTATAGATATTTAAAAGGAAAACACCACGAGCCTGTGGGGTGGGAACAGCGAGAATCAGTGGAGAGGTTAAGCAATCCCCAAGAGAGATCCACAAGTTAGCAAAGGAAGAACAAATGGAAGAGTATAAACAGCCAGGAGGTAAGCCGTGAAACAGGAGATAGTAGATTAGCATCAAGGCTAACTCAGGAAGAAGTCAAGATAGGCGAGACATTGAAGGAAGGAGTCGAAGCAGTAGGCTTGTGTGTGGTTTCTCTCTGTAGGGTGGTGTTGTACGTGAGTCTATCAGATATTGGCTCAACATCCATCTTGACAAGGGGCAGTTCTGTGAATTTCTTATTTTAGTATTTAGCTTATTCATACTTACTGGAGTGCTGTTGCTAAGTTATAAAGGCAAGCTATAATATTAATATTCCCTACGCAATCTTTTCACTTATGACCAAAAAATGTTTACATCTTCCAATGCTATTCATGTCATTAGTTATTAGCACCCAAAAGGATAGTTGAATCTGCAATGAGCACAGAAAATATTTATTTTTTTAAAAGTTTTAAGACTTACCGCAGTAGATCTTTAGTTGGAAAACTATTGAGGACGCGTACATACCTGTACTCAGTGTAAGTTCCAAACTCTCAAACTTTAGTTTTTTATGAAATACAGAATGTCACTTCAAATAAAGTAGTATTCAAATGTATACATATAATTTCCCTGTGTAACATTTTTCTTAGATCTAATCAATACGGTCTCCTTTGTAAAGAATTTAACAGAAACTTCAATTGGTAACTTATGTGTATTCTAGAGGCTTCCATGCTAATACATGTTAAAAAGTAGTTTTCATTTACAAGGTTTTGGTTTTCAACCCAATTTTCCCAGTGCAAAATGATTCCCAGGGAGTAATTGAGATTTTTCTTTCTTTCTTTTCTTTTTTTAAAATGTATTAATTCCTTCAGGCCACTAGAGTTCAGTTTACAGTACACTGAAGTCATTTTTCTTCTGAAAGATTCACCTCAGTGTTTAATAAACATGGCTGTATCATATATGGTTTAAATCTCATACTTATGAAATCATTTCAAGATAAACGATTTGGAGCAACCAAATCATCCATTTTTGCTTCTTGTACCTAGCTACTACTTAAAGCTAAAAGCAAAAGTTTTCCAATTCAGATTGATAAGGAATAATTCTCTTGTTTTTATTTGCTTCTTTGCTTGAGTCTACATGAGTTAATACTTGCTAAGAAGAATACCATTATGATTATTCACACCAGTGCTGACAGTACTCAACGGGTCTGGGGGAAAGCCATATTTCAATAAGCATGAGAAAGGATGAGCTCTGCTTAAAATAGGCCAGCTTTTGAAAACTTTCTGAAAGTTAATATTTTTGCATTTAATTGGCATGTTTAATGCCGAGTAGAGATGAGACAACTAGTGAGTTATCCCACTTGAAACAAAATGAGAAAATGTTTTAAAATGATAGATATGAGAAATAGACTGTTTTGCATTAAGACAAACTTATAAATTTTTAAAAATATTTAAAATATGAGGATTTTTTTTTGTCTTGATGCAAATAAAAACTGGAACAATCAACACAGCCTTGTGACCTCTTAGTTTCATTTACACTAATGCACATTTTATTTGCATTTATCATTTCTCTCCAGACACAGGGTTTCTCTTCATATAAAATTGATGATGACATAAATCTTTGTGAAAAGACAGATTAAAATTGTTCCTCTTCAAAATGCTTTGGGTGCTGTGTGACTGTCAAAATTAAAAGAGATTTTATATTCAACATCTTTTACTGCAGTCTAATGAAATATGCCATACAGTCATGTTGACAATAATAAATGATTGATAATTTTGATAAACCATTTCTTTCTAAAAATTAAAGACTGTCCACAAATCCATAAATTCTCTATCAATGTTAACATTTATCTTGACATATCAGATATAATGCTACACTATAATCAAATCATTAGCTACACTGTATCATTTTTCATTCAGTAGAATGTCAGTGGAATAGGACACAGTGTTCAATAATGTCACAAATTTAATAAAATAAGAAACAAGACAAGGACAAACCCTTGGTATCATTTCCATTCCTAATGAAAATTCTTGTCATGACTTTTTCTTCTTACATGTCTTTTCAATTATATACACCTAATTTTTTGCTTTTGTTCATAACTTTAAAAAGCCTCAATTATTAAAAAAAGACATGAGTTTGAATTATATACTATATTTTCTTAGGGTTTTTTTTTTTACTTCTTCCTGCTCCTTAATCTAAAAATTTTTATAAGGTTTATTTTTAAGTATTTTCCTGTATCAACATAATTATTGTGGTTATATTTTATATTTTAATTGGCATGAAATTAGCACATCGTAATTATCAAATTTTATTCAAAAATAAAAACAATAATAACACAAGAAAACTAAAAAAAAACACTAAAGACCAAGATAATGTTAAGACTGAAATACATAAGCAATAACAAGGCAAAATAATTAGTAAATATGTCTCATTAGTAAACATGCCTTTGGCCTAGTACCTAATAGCTGGGCAATGTATATTGTTCAATGGTTTGAATGAAATAATATATTTTCTTAGCCCAATAGTCAATATTGTAAAAAGAATGCACTTGTCACTCACAGTTAAGGAACACCCAACTCTTAATTACTCCTGTGTCACTGAAGCAATCTTTGTTATATGATTCAATAGCTAAAGACATTGAATAAATGATCTGAATGTCATTGGCTCATAGTTCCCTTGGGTATAAAATGGGGAAAATAATTTTATGTTGTGGTGGACTTACTATGGCGGTCAACTGGAGCAGGAACGCCCAGCTGGACTGAGTTGGTTTGGTTCTGGGCATAGAGAATCCACCTGAAGATTGTGGCTGACGCAGCATAAAGGAGAACAGGAGCAGAAGATAGAGGTCGCCTGTTTCCCAGGAGAAGCTGGGACTATTGCGACTGGTTTTCCTGAATGAACTCGGCTGTTCTCTTTGCAGAAGGAGCTCAGGCCCTGCTAATGTTAGGGATGGCTGCTGCTTGCTTCAGTGGAGCTCTGGTCTTCATCTCTGCTGCAAGCGTCGTATCCTGGTTCCAGTGTATAGATTTCTTTAGCCTTTTAGAGTAGACACGGATGTACATGAGACAGTGCTGTGGGCTCCCAGCCCTTGTTTGGATCTTTCAGGTTTCCAGCGCATAGACAGACTTTTGGCACTCTTCCTGCATTTGGCTTCTGTGTGTGAATGTTGTAACTTGTATTCGTCCTGTATTAAATCTGCTCTCTTGCAAACCACTAACTCTAGAAAGGTAACGAAGACATACGTGATTGTAAAGAGGAAGAGAGAGAGAGAGAGAGAGAGAGAGAGAGAGAGAGAGAGAGAATCCATGCTACAGAACAAATGAATCCCTTTGCTATCACTGCCGATGCACGTTGTTCAAACAATATTGCCTGTCCGATATGTTTGAGGATAGTTGACTTATGACACTTCTAACTTCAAACTTCAAATAAAATAATCCTGATCACTGAAAGCATTGTAAGCAAAATTTTCAAAGTGTTTTCAAAGTCCTTTTTTTTCTTACTTTATACTGAAAGCTGTTATGGACTGAACTGTGTTCTCTAAAAATCTGTATGCAGAAACACTAACCCCAGTACCTCAGAACATGATCGGAGAAATTTAGAGGCAATTAAATTAAAATGTGGGTGAGAGAAAAAAAAAATGTGGGTGAGAAGGCCTGAATCCAATTTGGCTGGTGTCTTTGCAGGAAATTTGGACACACAAGGAGACATAAGAGATGGGTGCGCACAGAGGACGGATCTTGTGGGGACGCAGCAGTGAGGCCCTTACTGGGATCTTCAAGTCAAAGAGCGAGACCTTGGGATGGACTAGCCCCTGCTGTGCCCTCAGCTTGGATTTCTAGCTTCTAGAACGGTGAGAAGATACATTCTGTCCTCTGAGCCTCCCAAATCTGGGATTTTGTTATGGCAGCCCTACTAACCTAACATAAAAGTTATTAGACCTGGAAAATATATTTCCCACAAAATTCTCTGTGTTTATTTTGTTAATCTTTGTTTCATTGTCGCCACAGCTTTCTTCAAAATGCTGAGCTTCTTAGAAGAAACTTTCCTCTGCATAGTTTTAAAAAACAAGCTACTGGCAAAAATTTTCTCCCAGTCCCTCAAGCAAAGGTCTAACATCTAGAATATATAAAGAACTCAAAAAAATCAAACCCCCAAAATTTAAAGGCCCAATCCAAAAATGGGCATCTGAAATGAATAAACATTTCTCAGATGAAGAAATAAAAAAAGCAAATAAATATATGAAGAAATGTTCAACATCATTGGTCATTCGAGAGATGCAGATGAAAACAACACTAAGATACCATCTCACTCCAGAAAGAATAGCTATTATCGGGAAATCAAACAATAACAGGTGCTGGCAGGGCTGCGGGGAAAAAGGAACCCTCCTGCACTGTTGGTGGGAATGCAGACTGGTCCAGCCACTGTGGAAATCAGTGTGGAGATTCCTCAGAAAACTACAACTAGAGGTTCCATTTGACCCAGCTATTCCTCTGCTTGGTATCTTCCCAGAAGAATTAAAATCATCATACCACAGTGATCTATGCACAACCATGTTCATAGCAGCACAATTTGTAATAGCTAAATCTTGGAAACAACCTAAATGCCCAACAACTGATGAATGGCTAAAGAAGATGTGGTTTTTCTACACAATGGAGTACTACATCGCCATAAAAAAGAATAAACTAGAGTCATTTGTATGTAAATGGATGTTCCTGGAGAACATACTATTAAGTGAAATAAACCAGACACTTACCAGTACACATCGAGTTGATTCTCTGATATGAGAAACCATAAGTGTAAATAAGGACAAAGGGGTAGAATAGATATGAGATATATATATATATATAAAGATAGTATTCAAAAGAGAGGGGAACAAGATAGGGAAAAGGGGGGATAAAGAAGGAAGGTTGAAAAGAAAGTAAGATGAAAAGGAAAAACGTAAATAAACTTGTTGCAAATAGGGAGGGCTGGGTGAATGGAAGGGGGGGGAAGGGGGAAAACCAAGCTACATCATGTACAGGTATGAAATAACCATGTTGATTATGATCATTATGTATACAATGTACCAATACATGTTCTTGGTAAAAAATTAAAAAAAAAATTTAAAAAAGCTACTTTAATGACTTCAACTTTTGTTTTCTATTATTTAGGAAAGATAAAAAATAAAAACATTTTCCAACTCAAATTGTAACACTGTAGCCTAATTTTGTTGGGCAGTTAAATAGTTGTTGAGCTAGGTGCTTAAGTAGGAGTTGGAAATGTATGTGATGCTTCTACCTGTCTCCTCCCCCTTCTTCCTCCCCTCTCACTTCTGTTGTGAATCCCGACTGAACAGAAGGAAATAATCCCAACTTGCACTGGTCTCAGATTATTTTATTTTAGTTGAAAAGAATTTATTCCTACTAGAGTGATTAATCAAGTTAACTCTGTACTTCATACATAATGGGTTTTTCTGTTTAAAAAAAGATTTCTTTATATTGGTGCAGATCTATACTGCCTTCTTGGTCTTCAAAGATATAAACAAGGTCTGTACTCACAATTTAGTCTAACAAATGTTATTGCTTAGGCGTTTGTATTAGTTACTTTTTTAGAGTCAATGGTTGTAAGAAAGCAGATTTAATACAGGACATTTATAAGTTACAATATTCATCCATAAGCCAAATGCAGAAAGAGTACCAAATGTCCATCTAGGCACTGGAGACCCAAAAGATTCATTCAAGGGCTGGGAGCCCACAGCACTGTCCCGTGTACGTCCGTGTCTGCAAATGATGGCTGAAGAAATCTTTACTGGAACCAGGATACGATGCTCACAGCAGAGATGAAGACCAGAGCTCCCCCGAAGCAACAGCGGCCATCCTCAATGACAGCAAGGCCTCGAGCTCCTTCCTCAAAGAGAACAGCCGAGTCCCTTTCAGGAGAACCAGCCACAGCAGAGCTTCTCCTGGGAAACAGCCTGCCAACTGTCTTCTGTTCCCAGTCTGCTTTATGTTGTGTCGGCAACAATCCTCAGGTGGATCCTCTATGCCCAGAACCACATCAACTCAGTCCAGCTGGACACTCCGGCGCAAGCAGACCACATTAAGTCTGCCACAGTGTTCTAATCAATTGCAACTACTGAAGATATAACAAAACACCTATATAAAGTATAAATAAATTAGGTGTGGTGGCACACACCTGTATCCCAGTACTTAAGAAGGGTGAGGTAGGAGGACTGGGCAATTTATTCGTTTTGCAAGAATTCTGGAAAAAAATACTAAGGGCTGGAGATCTAGCTCAGTGCAAAGGTCCTGGGCCCAGTTCCCAGTACCACCACCAAATATATATATTTGTTATGGCAGCTGTACTAACCTGGCACGAAAATTATTAGACACAATGGCAAATTCCTTTTAATTGTTTTAGAAACATAATTATACATCATCCATAAAATTTTATTTTTTCCTAAATTTTACAGATTTTTTTCTCATGTCTGGAATTCTTTACAGCTAGTATTCCATGCTGAGTTTTCAATTCTGTTTTTTGTCCTTCTACACCACATGAAATATTACATGTGTTGATATGACAACAAAGTGTACATGCTAAGACTGATCATTTCAATTTCCTAACAATCATGTTTTCATTTACCTTTAAAATACTTTATTGTCACTCTGAGAGAGCCCCTTTTATAAAATGTATTAATATCTTTCAGAATTATTTAATATATATTGAGAATTTATTATGTCAGGAGCTTTTCCCACCTAGCTACATATAGTGTATCTATAACAAATGTAAAGCAGACGAGTAAAATTATAGTTGAAATGTAAATCTTGATTACATAAAATGCAAAACTATGAAAATTATTTCTATCAAAATATCACATCAATCCTTTTAAAGTCATGTTACAGTCAGGTTATCTGTATACATTTAACCTTTTTATACTTGAACAAATCATGTAGTTAAACATGCTCATGTATCTGGAGATATTTTAACATTTTTACACTACAATACACTCTTATTGAAATAGTTCATCATGTATATTCACTTTTTCTTGGAACTAAATGTACACTCTTAACAGGCTTATCATAGACTCTCCCAATATTTGCTCCGTGCTAGGAGATGGTGGCCCTTGGAAAATGATACACAGGCCCAAGAACTACCAAGCTGAGATGGTGCTGTGCGCCCATATTTTGAGTTTTGAATACTTCTTGCCTCAATAGGAATACAATAACTTTTCAAAAAGAGACATGGCCCTCAAAACAACTTACAGAGAATGGTAGGAGGATGGAGTACTTAACATTGAAATAATCTAAGAAATGTATGTATGATATATACAGAGATTTTGAGTGTGTGTGTGTGTGTGTTTATTTGTGCATTCACATCTATATTTAGGAAAAAGTTCCTCACAATTCAAGTGAAGGCTTGAATAAACTCTGTGCATGGTTTGAAATATTAGGTACAATAATTCATTCTCGGTATAAATCTCTTACATTCTCGGTATAAATCTCATATTACACACTTAATTTTTCAAGGATATATTTAGAGATAGGTCTGGCAGTTAGTTGTTGATCCCAACATATTGCAATCTCAGTGGATTTTCATGTTAAACTGTTTTAAAATACTGTAAAAATAAAAATATTTTTAAAATATTAGACTTTTTAGAGGTTTATATTGTGGTAAATCTGTTGTAAAGAGCAACAGAGACCAATGTTCTAGTGCCAGAGCTAAATTTCCACAGTTTGGTGGTAGTAACGAATCATTATTCCTCTTTGGGCCTGTGAAGGATTAAATCTTATGCTCTCCGACTCAATTTTAGTCTTCATAGTCTGTCTTTTTAAAACTAACAAAGTGAACTTTGAAGTTTCTCTCAATGTTTTTATTTGACTCACATAAAAATTTAGATTTCCAAATTAATATTCATTTGTTTAGTAAATTCTTGATTTCTTGGCAAATTTGATCTTCATGTCGATCTTAGAGAGTTAGTCATTCGGATTCCGATTTGGCACAGGAAAAAAACGAAGTGTTGATCCAGAAGCAGAGGAAAATCCTGCCATTGGTCCTGTCCTGGAGCTGCTCCTTGAAGTCGCTTGGCAGGGAACCATGCCCTTTGGCCGGGAGATGGAGGTTGGGGTGGCCACAAGGGGCTGTGTGTTTGTCACATTTAGCGATGGATTTACTTTCTCACGCTCAAGATCCTCCTTCAAAGAATTTTAAAATTGCAAAGCTGTGTACAAGGCTAAATATTCCAATTGTAAAATCTGGCATCTGACATTATTTAACTTTTTAAGAAAATTAAATCATCTGTCCACATGAATCTATTTGAATTTTATAGTCCACCATCTTCAAAATAGAATGGTTTCACTCCCTTTTCTGGGATAACTATTTTCTATACTGAATGGGGTGACACTATTGTTTTAATACGCATTATGCATTAACGATGCTCGTTCAAACAGAGAGACAAGGATAGAGAGAGAATGAAAAGGAATGACTTATTCATTTTAAATTGGTCAAAATATTTCAGGCATTTTAATGAGAAAGTTCAGGACTTCAAATCATGTTCTAAAGTCATATGAAAACATTAATTCTGAAGGTTACCTAAGAGACAGGTCTATGGGATGTAAGGGACAGAGTTGCGGGTAATCAATACAAAGTGCAGACAAATTGGTCGGATGTGACAGGGCTCAGGCTGACTTTTGGGTGTTGTAGGATCTAAGAGTCTTCCAGAGCTGTCATGTGAATTTATTCCATGGTAGAACCTGGGAGTGAAATCTAAAGATTCCTGGTGAGAAAGCACACAATTCACCCCTCAGTAAATGTTTTTCTTGTTTTCATCATTTTTGAGGTTGCTTTTGTTTTTGTTTATCCTGCAACAATTCAGACAGTTCGAAATTAAGAAATTCCCCTAAGATTTGATCGTACTAACTAATCTAGCCTCCAAGATTTCCTGTAACACTCAGCATTTATTTTACCAAACTGTCTTCAGAACGAGCTCCGCTTGCTAACGCAGAAGGCACAAAGAAAGCCAGTACATTTTAATGGTACCTTTTAAAAAAGATGCCTTGGCTTACATATAGAAAATATTCCGATAGTTTATATATTTTCAACAGAAACTCTTATATTAGAACACACATAACTCTCACAAATAATTATTTTTCTTCTCTCAAATTTCAGGCGGCAAAGAAGGCCAGAAGATTTGGAATTTGGATACCCCCAAGCTGTGTTTTCCTGAGTGATCTTGGCAAGCTTAAAACCCTGGAAAGTCACAGTTCGCTTCCCAAGCGATCGTCCTGGACAGCCCGGCCGTGAGCAGAACAGGATATCCCGCTATTGAACCGGCCGCTGGCCCAGGTGGCCCGCAGCGCAGCTGTGCGCGGAGCGGGAGGGCGGCGGCCTCAGGAAGGCGGGTCCCTTCCTCGGTCTTCCTGGAGCGGAGAGAGCGGGCGCCCCGCCGCACATGTGCCGACACAGCGCTTTCAGCAGCACTGAGAGGAGGGCATGCCTCTCACGATAAATGTCAGCAGAGGGGAGAATCATTTATGAGAGCCAATTGGTCTCATCTCAAGCAGAGTGGACTTCGGAAAAACAGTTCCAATTTCACTGCTGCTCTGAGTGAGACGTGCATCGTGGAAGGGAGGCCACTTACAGCCAATTGCGCTGCACTCAGTTTGTCTAAATGTGCAGAGCGAAAGGAATGATGGGGAGAAGAAGGCTGAGGCTGGGGACAGATTCTCCAGGCCTCTCCAGAGCTCCAGGACGGGACTTCCACCAGGAAGGACCTGGTCCTCTTCCTGACGCCACCCTTGATTCTGTGTTCACTTCCTCCTGCGAGGGTGTGTGTGTGTGTGTGTGTGTGTGTGTGTGTGTGTGTGTCTGTGCGTGCACGCGCGCGCTTTGTGAGTTGTTTGCTTTTTTTTTTAAGAAAGAATTGTTGTTATTCCAAGCTAAGAGAGTCTCAGAACATTATTACACAGAAATCTGTTCATATTTATGAAATAATTTTCAAATAGAAAATAAAAGATGGCTGGAAGAGGGTTAGAAAAAACACGTATCCCAAAATTGCTAACGTGTAAATCAATGACAAAATTTAAAAAAAAAAAAATCCATCAAGTGTTTTCAGAGAGGAAGAAAGTACAAACCCAGAAAATTGATTACATTCTTTAAATCTGATGCTTTTATTTTAGTTCATAAAGTAAAATTTCAGCATTTCTTATGTAATTGGCAGGGTATATATGTCATTTTTCTACTCCTGATACTTGATAAATGTAATATATATAATTATATATGTATATTTATATATATATCTCCAGTCAATGATAATAAATATATTAGAATCAAAGATAGACACATGATCACCAGATAGATGATTGATAGAACCTAGAAGATTTGCTAGCTGAACAATCAAAGTCTAAAATTGTACCTTCAATGTACATGGCGTTTTATGCGTCTGTTTATCTACCTATCTGCATATATATATGTATATATTAAACCCTCATATTAAAAGTTTTGTTCTAGGACTGGGAATTTAGCGCTGTGGTTACAGTGCTTGCCTTGCAAGCACAAGGGCCCGAGATCGATCCCCAGCACAAAAAAAAAAAAAAAAGTTTTGTTCTCTTGTAATCTGATCAGCACGTGGATTAAAATTCAAATTACTCTGAAAAATTATCCTGAAATTCTCAAACTAATTTATAATTGCAAAATCTTATCAAGATTATTTTTATTATTAATCTTGAGAATATAATTATATGTGCATGAAAGAGACATTTTTAATGAAATTAAACAATCAGTAATATTATTATTTTCCTAAAGCTAAAAAATTCACTTTGAAAATAAATATCAACTCATTATAAATTTGCAATGCAAGAATTACTAGTTGGTTAAATAAATCAGCTCACTGTTGGTGAACAAGACTCAGCCACTTTAGACTTCGGGGAACATAAACAGAAATGATCATCAAAATAAAAAAACTTAGTCCCACTTTGCCATTGCCCCTGGAACATATTTTACCTTGATGTCGGCTTTTCCTTTTACTAAACAGATGACTCATCAGAAAAAAAAGCCCTATTCTTTGCATCTCAATGGTATCGATACAAAATTAGTATTGGCATATTTTTGTGCCCATTAGTACATGGGCAATTTATATTAGTTCTTAATTATATTGTGTTGGGAGCTAATTTTCCAAACATTAAATCATTTGAAAAACCCAGAAGAACTTTTCCTCCCTCTATTAGTAATTCTGCACCCCTTATCAGATTTAGGATTTTCTCTTTGTTTACATATATGTGTGTATTATTTCTTTATTTTATTTTGTAACATTATTACCTCAGAAAAAGATTTTACAATATGGCATTAGCGTACATACTGTTGAAGTTATTAATGTTCTCAGTTATTATGTTGTGATTATTTTTTTTGTCAACCTACATGCATTTGAACTTTTCCAATAAAATCTGCATGGTATTCTACTTTATAAACGCACCCTAATTCTTTTAACTAATCTCTATTTCTACACCTAGTAGTTATTTTTCTTCTGATTGTGCGTCATTCTAGAGCATCGAAGTTTACTCTGCCGTGGATAATAAATATGAACATTTTTTCTCACATATTCACTGTCATTGGACGTTATCCGAAGATAATAAATAGGTGGTTCAATTAATTTTTTCAGTTGTCTCAGTTCTTCGTCATTTTTTATCTCCACAAAATTGTTTATTGGTTATCTGAATTATTTTTCTTTCTCCGACTTTCTTATTCTATATATTCTGTGTGTTTTCAGTACCTTATATTCCTTCTATTTGGTTTTAATATATGAAAATTATTAGCCACTTATTATTACAAATGAAGCAAATAGTTTTTTCCTCATAGTTTGCCAAATAGCCTTTCAATAGAAGGATGGATGGACACTATAGTTAGTTGCACTCGGGTTTCCAAACCCAAGTGCCAGCTTTGTGATGTGCTATTAGGGGGTCTTGAAGGCCCAGGGATTTTTTAGAGGGGAATGCTGGGGATTGAACTCACAGCCTTGTGCTTGCTAGACAAGTGCTCTACCACTTGAGCTAAATCCCCAACTCTGAAGACTCAAGTTTTATCGTAAGATAGGTATGGTACACTCTGCCATGGACACAAGTACTAAACAGTATGTACAGTATTAGAAATAGAAAGTATACAATTAATGATAGTTATTATTATTTTACTTATCTCTAATATTTTAGACACTCAGGCAGTCTCTGCATGTTGTGAAACCAAATCTCTTTAGTTTCTAAGAGTTAATGTACAAAATTGTTGAGAACTCAGACTCAGGAATCAGTCTTGAGTTGGAAAACTAACTGTTTTTCAGTAGTTGTTTGACTTAATTTGATTAAACCTTTACAGCCTCAGTAATTTTCTCATCTGAAAAGAAAGTTGATATTAGTACCTCCCTTTTAAAGGTGTTGAGACAATGAAATAAAGTTCTGCTTATAAAATGTCTAGCACAGTGCTTCACCTGTAAATAATCTCAATAAATGTTAGCTTTTACAACCAAGAGGATGATGATTATCTTTCCACCTTTTAGCGATCTTCCACTGACTTGGGTTTATTTAATTGTTCAAATGGTATGAGAAAAAATATCTGGTTTTCACAATATGAAATAATCCAGCTTATTATTGTACAGTCTTCCTTTATTGCATTCTTGTACCAGAGGTTCCAGTAGAGCCCTTTAAACTATCAAAGATTTTTTTTTCTTTTTTCCTGGGAAAATATCACTAATTGAGTAGGAGGTTTCAAGAAATCTGTTAAGATATTTCTGTAATGCTGCCTTTGATATCCGATATCTCAACAAAAACTTTGCATTTAGCTCCACTGAAGCATGGGGTCATTTTTCATTTTCCTGTTCATAATCTTCAAGATGGAAAGTCTTAAGAAAGTCATCTCCAAAACTCTATGTCTGAAAGAGAAACAGTTAACACAGGGTGAATGCAGTGAACTCCAGCTCGTACGAAGGACAGCCCTGTAATGTTGCAGGGGGGACCCCTCCCCAGTGTGGGCTTGGGGCGCAGAAGGCGAGCAGGCCCTTCTCAGAGCTCCTGCACATGCATAGCCCACACTGCCTCTGCGTTCAGAAAAGAATCGTAAAGAACCTGTTCCGATCCACTAGCCAGAAGGACTTGAAATCAATTGCTTGGATGCTGAGGAAGGGGCTGTTTGTCAATAGGCCCTTAACAACTGGCAGATAGCACTATTTTGGATATAAATAGCACAGAAAAGCAAGATTTTTCTTCCTCCTTTTTAAGATCAAGTAAAATGGCTTTTTAAATTGCATGTGATCTGTTTTCCATGTCTTTTGAGCAAAGGGTTTAGAAGTCAAGGTAATTTCTTAACATGTAAATAGTATCAAGATTTCTACCTATCAATCAGGCCTTCATTTTCATTATGTCTTATTCCTAAATTGTTCCCTTTTCTTTCTTGCTCATTGGCCGGATCTTTATTGGTTAGTTTTTCCATGTATGCCTGAATTGGTCAGCAGTGATACTAGGTAGTCAAGTACTAAAGATAACACTTTTACCTTCTGGCTACAAAACTTTCTATCAGTCAGCCATGAATTTATGCAGAACAGTATGGAAGCATCTTAAAGACACAAATCTGACAGCTTTGAGAAGTAATCTTTTGGTCGCCGGGCTGTCACATGGGAGATGGCCCTTGGTCCTCTTCCTGCTGGTATCTCCAGAACTCCTTAGTCTCAGGTGTGTTGCGGGAGAACTAACTGCTCACCTCCTTACCTGCTGTACTTTATGTAGAAGGTGAGACCTTTTCTTCAAACCGTAATTCTCACTTATCCTGAAATGTACATAGATTTAATATCATCCAATCCTGATTTAGAATCCACAGTTTTATCTCCTTGAAGGAGGGGGAAACAAGGACATGTTTATTTAGATAAAATTGCCATTGCCTTGACTCAGTGTGTTTCATGTTTTCTCTCAGAAAATATCCATTTCTCATTTGTAAAAGTAAATGTGAAGCATTAAGAACTACAAGAATTGCAGAGTCTATTCTATGGTCTTCCATTGACAGAAAAGGCCTATTGTATGTCACTGTGGAAGAGGACTGCTGTGTGCTATCGTGTTTGACATCTATATCCATTATATTCAAGTCAGATTCCTTTCTGCAGCTCATCGCTGTTTGGGGAAAAAAAGCAAAAATCTTTCTGTTGAGTGTGAATTATATGAAAGAAATAAATTTGAAAAAGAAATGCTTTCCTTCACAGTATTTAATTTTATCAAATAATGGGGAGACACAGAGCTGGACTTCGTCGGCTTTATAGAGAAAAATACTACACTTTGGAAAAAAAGATAAAAGCTCTCATGTTTTGAAGTGGTCCTAGGAGACAGCTGGCATATTCAAGCTCTGACAACGCCTGTGGAGAGCAATGAACACAAACACGTACAACAAAACCTGCCACTCAATGACTAATATTCATGAACTATCAACAGAGAAATCAACTTCACAATTCAGGCAGAAAGCCTGTTTCCTCGGTGTGCTTCTGATAAAACATACAGCATAAATAAACTGCCAAAAGACTAATTGTAGCAGGTGGATGGGGAATTCTGTTGCTCTCCCTACTCTTCAATTAGAGGGTACTAGAGGTAGAACAGAGAACACAATTATAATCCCCAGTGGTGCTGCCAGTCCCCACTCTACCATGGGACCACTCTTCCCTCAGAGTTTTCTGGGAGGTGTTTGATGTCATCAGTAAACAAAATGGCAAGAAAAAAAAAATTGCATTCGTTATCTTTTGCAAAGGATGATTCAAAGAAAATATCAAATCTAAACTGAAATTCTTAGCTAAGCATGGTCAAAATATGCTTTTAGGTCTTTGCTTATTATAAAGCTCTGATTTGCTATATCATTCTCATCGGTTAATAGCCACTTGCACTAGAGATTTGGCACTGTGGTTAACAGAATCATTATCAAAAGGGTTACTTAGTATCAGATAGCACCAACTCAATAACTAGGGAGCAATCTTATCTTATCATCAGCTATTAAAATGAGAAACATTACTGAATAATGATTTGCTTCAGTCACATATATACATCACCCTAATTAAATAAATACAAATGGTGAAATATTAATATTGTTTTGTTTTGTGTTGTTAATATTACAAGATCTTTTCTGAAGAATGCCAAAGGCACAGCTTTCAAATATTGAGTGTTCTCGTTCTGTGAGAGCTAAATGTAGATATAGATCAAAGTCATTCTTTTCACTGATTGTCATTTTGCATTCAAATGAATGGATAATTTCCACCTCCTTTTACTAGTGTGACTCTTATGTAATGATGATCCCAGGGAAAGGCACGCTTTGTTAATATGTTCTTTTGCAAGGATTAAAAGAAGTCTCTGGTCCTTTTAATATTGGAGACCATAATTCATAGAAGTACTATCTAATATTATACTAATTTGCCATAGTAATAATACAGTGTTTGTGTTTTTGGTGGACAGAGAGGTCAGTTTGTTTGTCTGTTATTTGAATCCTCCGTTTCTGCTTCATTTGTTGATGCTTGCCCGACCGCTGCCTGTACCTGCTACACTACTCTATTTCAAGCTTGCTGTCCAATTTGGATCTCAGTTATCAGCCTAAGTATGGGAGCACCATACCTGATAGCAGACTCAAGGGGTCACTAACAATGTCCCTCCTCAGTTCCAAGCAGTTATAGGTAAGACATCTTTGTCCTCTGACAATACTTGGACTTAGATGGTTTGTTAGGGGAAAGAGTGTAATGGCTGCTCATTGGCAATGAAAACCTTGTCAGCTGAACTGTGGTGGGCGCCACTAACAACAAAGATCTCCAGTTAAAGACAGCCCACTCTCAATATGCATCATGGGATAGCAGCAAGCCTTTCCATTTGGGGCCAATTCATTTTTCCAAGTGAGCCACAACCCTCTCTATCTAAAAAATTTGCATGGAACTCCATATCATCTATTTATCTGAGCTAAAAGCCTTCCGGGGCTTGTCAAAAATTGCAACTGTAAACATAATTTTGAAGACAGGGCAGGTGCTCCCTGCAGATCTCCAAGGTGCTGAATGATCCAAGAAACAACATTCCGTAGCTTAGAAGAGTCTTATAATCTAGCAAGAGTGTGATGCCTTCTCATGTCTTACTCATCCACATAAATTTAGAACAAAAAGAGTGACAAACAATAACATAAATATAAGGACGCCCCTAAAAATTTAATCTTTGCCATCTCCCACCAAAATAATCCCAAGTTCATCCTTGCTGGTGTCCTACAATAACAGGCTTTAATTTTGATTGTACAAGCTAGGAAGTACAGTAGCTAGCAATATATTTTTATTTTATGAACATCTAGAAACAACTGAGTGGTCCTATTTAATGTCTCCTCAGGTATCAGTTTTTTTCAGCTGCGAGAGAAGCAGGCTGGAATAGATCGCCTTGTTAACATTCTTTATTAAAGGGAATGTATGGAAAATAAGAAAATATACTAATATTTCCTCCTAACATATGAAGCGATAGATTCAAAATTCTGATCCATAATGAAAAAATATTCTCTTTTTTATTTTATTAATAAATGTTTGTAGTGCATAGTGTTTACATTCCTTGTGCGGACTTGGTACACATATGTAATACATCTTAATTTCTTTTTACATTCCCTTTCTGTCCCTTCCCACTCCCCCCAGCTTTGAGCCCCTTCCCATTTGAGATAGCTCTACTTCCCTACTTCGTATTATCTTTTCTTTTGCTTATTATTATATTCTTAGAAATAAACATCCATAAAACATTGAAATGCCAAATGAAAAGGAATTTCTGCATAAGCACTATGATTCAGCTCAAATTCTGCTTCATCCATAAAGCTACTCTAGTGTTTGAGCGTTCATTAAATTTTGCTAAAATATCATAGAACTTAATTACATATTACCAAGTAGTATCCATTATCTGTTTACACTTTGGATCCCGAGACACATTGTGTGCTCCTTCTAGGTAGGGACTAGGATTTGTGTTTCATTGTATCCCTAATGTAATCTAGAATACAGTTCAGTATAGAAGCAAATAGATAAAAATTGGTTGTTAGGGATTTAGTTCAGTGGTAGAGTGCTTGCCTAACAAGTGCAAAGCCATGAGTTCTATCCTCATAATCCCCCACAAAAAAAATAAATAAATAAAATTGGTTGCTAATTTGTGAGTAGTTCACTGATGAGGGGCTGGCAAATTAATACACAGAAAACATTATACACTAGAGTTCAATTTCTCCATTCCTGGCCTGGTCCTGTACCCTCCCTCACACAACTGCTCTCATCTGCCTGGAATGTCATTGTCTTTATTCACAACACTTTCTTTGACCCAGCTTTGAATTATCAGTGCAATGTCTGTTTGTTATTTAGTGGCAGAAAATTCAAACAACTCCTTTCTTATTACACATCGACTTACTTAGAATACTCTGACCTAATTCTGATGGTAAAAAGAATAATGTGTCATCATATAGACCCAATAAAATATATTCGAGTTCAGTTCATGTAATTGAGAGTTTTCAATTTTCTTGTCACAACACATTTATTGTTATCTACCACTATTACCCTTCTTTCAGATCAGTTTATAGAATTCCGCAATCTGTCATTGCTTTGGCGGCACATACACTAGAATTCCGCAATCTTCTACTTAGAAAGACACTGTGTCCCAAAATGCAATTTTTGCTTTTGAAAGGGTTGCTATCTAATAAATGCAACATTGACTTACTATAGTTCCCAAAAGGGAATTTTAGGTGACAATCATACTTTTTAACATCTAGGAATACACAGGGAAAAAGCTGGTCATCCATGTTTGCATGATGGCATGTTATTACTCTCAGTCCTGGATGAGTGAGTATACAATGCTTTACAACACAGATTTTTCACTTCCTCTTTGGTTGATACCATATATATAAGGGTGATATTAATAATCCAATATTTGTTTACCTTCCCCCAAATCCCAAAAGCATGGTAGAAATTGCACCTGCCAATTATTGAGTTAATTTTACTATCATGAAGTTCACCTAGATAATAAAAGATTTCTCATATTGCCACTTGAATATTTCCTACCACTAGTAGAAAAAAGGAATATTTATCAGCTTGTTCCTTCAGTATAAATTAAAAATAATGGGCCTAACTCTACGAGGATTATAGTCAAAGTGGGGAGTTGAAAGGCTATTCATAGTGTCCTAGCCCAGGAACTAAAATCTTAAATCCTTATAAGATCCTCACAGCCTGCCACTGTGAGTACTGTGGACAGCACTCACCCAACTTCAGACCACAGCTGCCATGGTGTTAGGGCTTGCAGAGCTGGCCATATTTTAAGTGAAGCCAGAATTTTGATTTTAATGTGAACTATTTCTATCTGTACATTATTTTACTAAATTTTGCTCTAAGTAATTTTGTTTCTTCAAACACAAGATTATCAGTTCCTTGATGGTAGGAACCAAGACTCTCATTCTGTCTATTCCAGACGAGATCGGTTGCATTCAGGGTAGTATGGCCGTCGACTCATTCTATCTATTCCAAAGCGTTAGCTGAAAGCCACACGCAAAGCAAGCACTTACTGGGTGCTGCCGACAGACTGGCAGACATGCTAACTGTTATGTGCTTCCCAGGAATTCCCAGGACAGAGAAGACTGGCCTCTATATAGCTAATAGTCCAAAACTGTTTAAAATATGAACTCTTAGGGTTGAAAGAATCAAAGAATCTAAGAATCTAAGGACTAAGGAAAAGTGAGGTCATGGTGGAGAATAGTTGGGTTGGCAGCAACAAGATAATACGGTATTTTTTAACAAAACTGTAATATTACAATGCAGAGGAAAAAAATCATTCTTTTTGAAAACCTTGACACACACCTACAGCGAAGAAATAGTATAAACACATCTAAAAAGATAAATTATTAATTAAGGTAACTATTTCATTCTAAATAACTGCTTGGTAGTTCATAAGGGAAAAAAAGTAACACTGAACATTTCGTCATAAATTTACAGTTGTATTTTTTGAGAAAATAAAAATTTAAAACACTTTTCTTTGCAAATCATACCCTCATAGCTGGTCTTGTGATATAGAAAATAAAATGAATTACCCAGACGACCACAGACCTGATAGATATAGATTGTGAGTCAGTTCTGTAATTTTAGAATTTTAGCAGTCAATTTTTAAAAGAATACAGTAGACTAATTTTAATAACAAATTTTATTTAACTCAATAGATGCAAAATATTGTCACTTAGCATGTAACCAGTATTAAAAACTGATGCATAAGATATTGTAAATGTTTTTTCTGGGTTTCAAATTCAATGTGAATTTTATTCTTGCGGCACATCTCAATTTGAACAAATTACATCTCAAATATTCAAAAGCTCCATGTATAGCATAGACATAGAGGACACTATATTTTCTCTGTACACAGGAGGATAATCCCATACTGACTTGTTTTCTGCATGAATGAGGACTATTCTAGAAAAAAAATGGCAAGGATTTCTGAGAAAATGGTGACTATAATGACTTAAAATAGTTTCAAACTGAACCCTTTTCTTTGAAATGCTTCTAGAATCAGAGAATGTCTCTTCCAGAATTTATGTTCTCTTTGTGAATTTTGAGTCAAACATAACTTCACTTTTGAGTTATCAAAGTTCTCTTCGTAAACCACTTTTTTCAATATTCTGATGTCTAGGAGAGTCAATGTCTATCTTGTCCCCGAAGGACTATGTTGCCCTGGAATATTTTACTGACTTCCCAAATTTTCTTTTAGGATGGTGCATTTAATAAGCTGAATTTAAATGTATTGTCATAAAACCAATTAAACTTTACATTCTCATTTACGTCAAGTGTGAGAATTAGCAATTGTACATTAATCTATTTATTCATGCTGTACAACTGACTCACGCTCTTCTAATACAAAGTGAGCAAGATCGCCACACTTTTGTTGCCACAAGCAAGTAAATAGTTGAGGTGAATAGTTTCCTAGGATGGAAATTGTTTTTGCTCACATCACCAGAGTTAAGCATATTCTCAGACGAATGGTGTGGGAAAGAAGAAGAAATGTGCGTATTTCCTTTGTGCATATTTCTTTTATGTGTCTCTGTCTCACTTTAAACAATCATTCCGAACTGAAATGCTAATCTGAAAATGCTGATATCACTGCAAGGTGTTTGTGTGTATGTGTGTGGTGTATGGTGTACGTGTGAGTGTGAGCACGCATGCATGCACTTGTTTATGTGGTTTTTGTGTCTTCACTGCTCAAGTTTGCTGAGGCTAAAAGGAAAAGGAAAAGGCATGTGAAAAAGAAGGGTATTGAGGAAATGGGGAGTGAACTCTTGCGTTAACAATGGAGACTGTAAGCTCTTTCTGTGACTTAAGATAGAAAGATTAATTTCTCCATGAGCCCAATGTAGGCCTTCAGGAGTGCTTATCACTGCTCGTCAGAGAGGAAATGGCCATTTTTTGTTGTTGCAAAACAAACAAACAGTGCTTGTTTTTGTAGCACTGACCTTAGATCTCTCCCACTGCATCTCTCCCTGTTTTCCAGCCTCCTCCCTGGACCCAGTAGCAGGTGTGAGGGAATTGAAAACAAAGTGTTTAAAGGAAGGAATCTCTTCTCCACTGAAGAATTCTGTTACCATTAGAGTTCTTGGAAAGGCAAAGGCTGAGGTCACCAGCATCATTCCATGGATCAACAGCTGCCAAGTGGCAGGCAATTCCCAAGGTCGTCGAGTCTAAAGAGTAAAATACATTTCTAGTCCTTTATTCTGGTTTAATATTTTGCCTTTGTTTATGTAAAAGTTGAATTCTGCCAAATAAGAATTTCCATAAATAAAAGGAGACCAAATAATAGAAGTACTAGTTTTACTGTAAGTGGAAAATTTGAAATGGGGGTGGGGGATATGTCTCCATCAGAAGCCTAGAGATATTATACGCTAAAATATCCCGCTTTGGGGGAGGGATTCTGCATTCAGAAGCCTTTCCATTTTCAAAACCTCAAGGTTTGCTGGAAGCAAAGTCTTCCCTGCTTTGTACAATCTCACATCCTCTCACAGAATCACACACACACACACACACTCACACACCTGCCCCCACCAAAGTAGCAGCTGCCAACAAAACTGATGTATTATAAAACCCATATGCACAAGCTGGGACTACAAGTTCTCAATTAGGTGCATTCTGTAAGTCCATAAAATGTTCCTGATTCTGCTTCACTGTAAAGTCATCATTCTTGTTCAGCTGACGAAGGAGTTCTTCACTAAGTTTTTTGAGAATTGAGTCATTTGATTTGTGGCTTTGTAAAGAGCTGCAAATAGCACTGTTTGACCGTGTGGGGAAGGAGAGCGTAAAGGATGGAGACAAGTCCTTATGAGTACAAATAACCTTATTTTTCAAATGACAACTCTTTTTAGAAGACCTACTACACACTGACACATTTCCTCAAATGCAAAACAAATCATGTCACCCCATTGTATGGCAGAAGCACACTAATAGAGCTTCTTAGGAATGAGAAAAGAATCTTCTCCTGTCTTCCCTCAGTCCCTGACCCCCGCGGAGATTCACATGCTGCAAAAATACACACACAATACATAAACTTACGTACAAAACTCACATGTGCACTCACACACATCTGGTATATGAATACACAAACATACACCATTTCTTATGTTTTGCCATGAAAAACCAACTTTAGTTGTTGCTAAACTTAACAGATAATTTACTTAAGACAATTTTCTAAGACTATTGCCTCGAGTGAAGAGAGGAGAACAATTATAATCCCATATATTGTTATAACAAGTATAGTAAAACATCTAATATTTGGTAAAGTGTCTGGTATATAAAGAGTCAGTAAAGAATGGAAACTGTAATATATTTTTGTCCCAAAAGCATGGTTGTCCTTCCCTGAATCTTTCTATTTCATTTTTGAAATGGTTTTCGAAGAATAATATATCAAATTTAAGGTACACTTTAGCTTTGTGATTATTACACAGGTTTTAATTTTGTATGTCTTTTTTCATAATACACTCTGCAGAAATCTTTCTTATTTCTAATTTACCTGAGTTTTTACCTGATAGTTTTGTCTTATTTTTGTTACCAATTATAGAAACCATTGCTGAGCTGTGAAGTGAGTTGTCTTCTGAGAAATATGTAAGAAATGACTATATACAATATGTTCATGTTTTTATGTATATGTGTGTATGTGAAATGATAAAGATACGAGAATATTTTACATCTTACTTATATAAATAAATAAACAAGAAATTATTGTAGGACAGGGGGATTTATTGTCACCAAAGCTATACACAGATGTTCAAAGATCTCAGTTGAAAATGTCAATATATGTACCAAGACTACGCCAAAAAAAAAAAAAAGAGCAATGCACGAAGCGGTATTTAAACAGCTACGCTAAAAGCAATAATTTTCCAAACACCCAGAAATATATTTTTAGAGTTGTTTTATTTTCAGTCATGCTCCTTTATAATATTGTCAAATAGCAAGTTGATACTGAATAGACCAACTGGCTCAAAGCACTCTCAGCTTTGTAATTTTCATGTCTAAGATTTTGGCTTTTCAACCTGCGATTTTCTTTAGGCTAGTTCAACTAGGCTGCATGTCAGCCTCTGCGAAAATAATTATCTACACTGCAGGGTATTTAATAAAGAACCAATGAAAGTCAGTTGTTAGCCCTCTGGGGGTTTGTCCATTAGTAAGTAAGGGAGCTTGAGTTTAGCAAAACATACCTTGTCATACAGAGTCTGTTCCTTTCAAGCCAAGAAAAATCCCTGTCCAGTAAATATTCTCATAGAACACAATGATTGTAATCCGGAAGAAAAAAAAATACTGATCTTTTCTAAGACACAAACAGTTTTTTCCTTAGGTTTTTGTTAATGGTGACGAACACGCACATGAACAGAGTTTCAAGTGATTTTGTTTGATGTATGGGTTTCTGAAGGATGTACTCTTGTTATGAGCTGCATTTCCTAGATGATGCCTTTAAATCGTCCACGTATCATTGACTGTGTGATGCATGCACAGAGCCCCTTTGCTTACAACACCCTACACTTTCTTCCTCAAAGCTGCACTCCTGTTTCTGCCAGACTGACCTTTTTAAAACAAGAATATGACCATAAAACTCTATTAATTAGGACTCCTGATAAATTCCCCATTATCTACCTGATAAAGCCCAACTCCGGGCATGACCTTTTGACAAGTAGTCTTGTCACAGGCTTTTTGACCACAGCATTTACAATACTTGTTCCCGGAACAACTCACTTTTTTCTCCCTTCTTCCGAGATTTTGTCTTTCTGGGTAAGTTCTCTGGGCTACTGTAGCAAGGAACCACAAAGTGGCTTGCACAATGGAAATCTATTGTCTTACTGTTCTGGAGGTTGGAAGTCTGAGATCAAGGTGTCATTAGGGTTGATGCCCTCTAAGAGCTGTTAGAGCAAACCTTGTCATGCTCCCTTCCAGCTTCTGGCAGTTTGCAAGGCACCTTTGGTGTTTCTTGGCATGGGGATGCCTCTTCCTATCACTGCTTCGACTTTCAGATGTCATTCTTTGTTGGATGCTCATCCATCTCCACATTCACCCTTTGTAAAAGGGACACCACGATATGGCCAGGGCTTAACCTAATGCTCTCATTTTAGCTTGCTAACGAACTCAGCTCCACACTCTAACGTAACAGGAGTAGGATTTCTGCGTTTATTAGGAGGAGTGGCGCTATTCAAGCCCCAACACCGTCTCTTGTCTGGGTTACCCAGACCTCACTGCTACCCCAGTTCCTCTTCTGTTTGGTGAATTGTTCTTCTCTTATCGAAAAGCTTCTCAGACACAATCCTCCTCTGGATGCCTCCTCAACTCTGTCACCCTTCATCTCTCTCTTGCCTCTGTGCCTGGCATATATTTGCATTTATTCAGTGCCCATTAATTATAATACGAATAGCATGTGAAGGCAAGTTGAGATTTTATTCCAATACACACTAGTGTGGTGAACATTCATTTCTAATGCTAGAAAGCTCCAGAAGGCCAAAGTTTTCTTCATATTTATACACTTTCTACACAGCAAAATGCCTAGCACATCAGCAGAGCTCAGTAAAAGTTTGAGAAAATTCAAAAGTCTGTTAGCTCAGATCAGTGATGGTGAACATTTTAGAGTTCTTAGGGATACAAACAGCTCCCTATAGCACGTGTGCCACAGGTTCGCCACCGCTGGCTTAGATGGAAAAAATTCAAACTCTACTTTGACACTTATAGATAAATATTACAAAGAGAAACCTTTAATTTACAGCAGGTTGAAAGGGTTTTAACAGGAACAGATGTGATCACAATCTCATCAGAAAAAAAGAAACTTCTTTATTTATTCTTGGAGTTTCAAACTAATAAGTGTGTCAAATGTAATACAGTTTTTAAGACAAACAGGAGATTCTTTCAACAGTGTTATCCTTACCAAGAGTTTTGCAAGATTGGTGTATTTTCTTGTAAAATAATTAGTAGGCACTAAAGGGCACTCTTAGATTTGGAAAAAGCATTGCTTGCGGGTCTCTATGCAATCAGGTAGTAGTTCAGAAGAGTTAGAGGTGCGTTCAGTAATGTACAGAGAGCAAAGTCCGGCAGTTCTTAGAGGGTGTGTCCTCATTTCAGTCACAGCTCTCTGAGAAGTGTCTGCTTCTCCCCGTGCCGCCATGTCCCACAGGGGACGGTCAGGGAGCAGAAAGGAGCCTCCTCTCCCTTCCTCTGAGGCCACTCAGGGCAACACGGCAAAGAGAGCTTCGGAATATTTGTGTCAAGAGGAAACAATAACTCCTTGGGACCCTGAGGAAACAGGAACCGGGCAAGAACTTCCTACCGCCCTTCTTTCTACATAACGACCCCACAAAAAATGCCTAAGCCGAATGAAACCTCATCTTCCTCTGTGGACAGGATTCATTCAACAGCATTGAGTACCTTCAATCCACAAGAAATTAAAACCTCAGAAGGCAAAAACGTGGTCATTCTCAGGTTCAGGACCATAATGGGTACTCGATGATTGTGGGGACCCTGAAATGTGTGTGTCATGATTATCACTTGTGTACTTGGTCTGCTAATACATAGTCATGTTTAAAATACTTTCTATGTTGCTTAGAGAGAAATGATCGATTTGAAACTCCTCAAGACACATTTGCTAAATTTATACATAGCACACTTGCAAGTGAATAGTTCTTGCAAGCTATAGCTTAAAACATATATTTAATATACATTTAAAAATTGTAAAAAACAATACTATGATATTGCAGACAGTAAAAAATATTCCCAGTTAAGGGTAAAAAGAGGACCAAGTTCAATGTATTATTTAAGCTCATGTCTTTTGAGAGAAGCAAAAGAATCAAAAATGAATAACTTTGTATTTTGTAAGCAGTGATTCTCATAGTTCACGTAAATAATTATTGTTCTGCATTCATTGTTCAATAGCACATTAGGAATTATTATCATTTTTAATTTGAAGAAGAAAACACACACAACTCAAATATTTTCATCAAAGATGACACTGGATCAACTTTTCTGTATACATATTGTATTTTACGCATGTCCAGCTCAAGTTTTTCAACTAGAATTTCCCTGAGATGTATTTTCCTTACCTAATGGCTCATTTGAATTTATTGACCTTCAAGGACTCATGATGACCTTCAAGGCTTAAAATAACTTTCCCTTGTCATGTATGTCCTTGATTTTGTACCTTCAAGATACTGACCAAATTCCAGCACCTTCCTCTTCCCTGCTTTATCTACCTCGCTCTCACAGCAACGAGTAAGTGCACCTTTGCAAACACAGAGAAGCGCAAAGCGTGTTTACAAATACTGTGGGACATGAATGTGCATATTTATGTATTTAAGTTCCAGTGAATGCAGCCATATAGTAGCAAGAGTTGCAGACTGGGAGTTTGGCAACCCAGGCTGACTCTTTGGACAGGCCACGCAGTTAGAGCTGTTGCGGAGTCACTGCACGTTCATGGCCGGGCTCCACTTTCCTAACTTCGACACAGTTTGAGCTGCTGAACTATAAAAGCCCTTCCACATCTCGTACTCAAAACACTTCACGTAATCGCTTTATGTTTGGACAGAATATAATTTGTTCATAGAACATGTTATAGAACTCTTAAGGACTGATTTTAAGGAGCTAGTAAATATCAGAAACAAAGTCTTGTATACTCACCATTGGTTCTGAATAAAGCAAAGAGAAGATAAAGTCCCGGCATCTCCATCATTTAGACATTTGTGACTGGCTGGAGACAGCCTCAAAACTAACAATGAAACACCTCATTTATTACAACTACCACAACAAAACACTTCCTTGCAAGTAATATTTTTTATTTAGCTCTTTGTTTTGGTTTTGTTTTATAAGGAGATTGAGAAGAAAATAAAATTGGAGATGGGTTGGAAATAAAATGAGGTAAAGATGTTTAAGAATAATAGCCATGGCAATGTGAATTCAGAGCAAAACAAAACGAAGACATTTGGAAGAAATTGTACGAAGTCCTCATGTGAACTACATTCCACACTGAATGATCACATGAGACTACTACAGCAATAAAATGCAGGAGATGATTGCATCTCAGCTCTCTGATTTAGTTAGAAGGAGATATATAAGCTTTATAATAAACACATTTCTTCATGGATAGTCTGGAACACTGGCTAGTATTTCAGCAAAAGCATCATGCAGGCACAGCACCAGTCTGTGCTATAAGCAATAAAAAGAACATCCATCTTTATCTCTCACTGTCACAAAACCCCCCAGACTGCACAAAGCAATCTTATGGGTGCTTGCTAATAGCTATTTTGCTTTATGTTTCAGAAAGGTATCCCTTTCTTTTACCAGACAGCCAGTTTGAAATCACACAACTGTAACATAAAAATAAAATCCTCTACTGAATTTCATGTTCCATTTCGAGCACCTTCTGTACATAGTTAAACTTGTCACCAACATTTTAGCAATCTTCTTTTAATTGTAAAAGGGATTGTTGGAAGCAGTGAGGGAACAACTTTCTGGGTAGGATATGATTTCTTTCCATGAACTCTTCCCTAACTAAGGACCAGTTCTTTCCCTGAATGCAACAAAAATAGCTTTCATCTGATAGAAAGTAGTTAGGGATGGCAGCCACAGATCTGTGAGTGTAATTATTTTTCATGAACCCTGTGAAATAATGAGTACTTAAACATGCAAATGATCCCAAGAAGAGAAAACTAAGTGGTTAAAGCTTTGTGTGATATTTAGAAATAAAGTTTTGTTTGCATTGAGTATCCACAGACTTAAAAATAAGCATTTTTAATTATTTGCATCATCTTCCTAGTTGTCCTACAAATACTTTATTTTTTTTGTTTGTTTGTTTTTTTGGTGCTGGGGATCGAACTCAGGGCCTTGTGCTTGCAAGGCAAGCACTCTAATCACTGAGCCAAATCCCCAGCCCCTGTCCTACAAATACATTTAAAATTTGTCCAACAGTTAACTCTGAGTATTGAAGTAAAGACTATATATTAAAAGTAGAAATCATTTTGAGATTAACTATCAATGTTAAACGAGTTTGCATATGAGTGTCTTGGGTCATTAATAGCACATATTAAATACTTGATCACTGTTAAATTATAACATTAGCATAATTTAGAAGGCCAAAAAAAAAGTAATATTGCCTTTACAGTGTAAAAGTTATATGTTAACCATTACTGCCCAGCCATTACTTCTAACTTTGGGGGAAAAAAAATGTTATGTAAAAGCTTATTCATAACCTATTTCCTGTGAGTGTCCTAAAAGAATAGTGTTTTTAAGTACAAGGCCCTAAGTTCAATCCCTAGCACCAAAAATAAATAAATAAATAAATAAATACATATACATACATAAATTAAAAGAATGGTGTTTTTAATAAGGCTAATTTAGATTCCTGTGCAAGTTCACAAAAGAGTTTAAAAGAAATTATTAAAATAGAAATTTAAGGAAAAGGAAAACAACAGAAAGTAAAAACATACAGTAGTAATTTTATTTTATTTATTTATTTTTTTTGTGGTGCCAGGGATCGAACTCAGGCCCTTGTGCTTGCAAGGCAAGCACTCTAATCACTGAGCTAAATCCAGCCCCTAGTAGTAATTTTAAATCCTGTTTAATCTTAATTTTGTAATCCATTTCATAACAGTGCTTTTAAAATCAGAGTAAGTTATTCACATTTAAAACCTCATTTCAGAATTTTTATGAGGTTGATCTATAATATAAATTTTTTAAAATTTATATTGACTGCTATAATGGAATCTCTATTTTTGCCTTTTTTGAAAGTAATGTTAATGTAAGTTTTTTCATTTTATTTTAAAATTTAAAATACACCAATAACTAACTTACTTGAAATTAACTTCTAACTTTTAAATTTTTGGTAATATTCATCTTCTCCACTTTGTACATCAGTTTAGTGTGCATTTGATAAATCCCTATATTTAGTTCTTCCTTAGAATTGAAGAGGTATTGCTATTTTTGGTAAGTTTTCTCTAACATATCAATTCATTTAATCACAATCTTCTAAGTTTTTATAAATTTTACCAAAGTACGTGACCTTATCAGAATACTTAAAACTTCAGTCTCACAAAACTATTTGCAATTTTGTCACAGAAACTGTTAAGTATAATTTTATAAAATAGGGCTCCTTAATAGATTATTAAATTACACATAACATGTACTACTTTGGAAGATCTGGGAAGATATGTATTCTTAATCATACCCAATGTCAGAGGCTTTTATTCACTCAAGGGCAGAGTTTTTATTAATTCAAGAACCTGCATCTTGTTTGCGTTGACTGGTGAGGTAAAGGGTTCCTTGAAGATGAACCAGTAATACTAGCATCATGTTAAAGGGAAGAAGATACAGACTCTCATGCTGGCCCTAAAGATAGTACCAGAATTCAACAGTCCATATCCTGCTTTACAGTTCCTAATGTCGTCATTTCTATAGGGTACTCTCTTTAGACGTTTTTGATTCTGCATGCCCCAATTCAAAATTTAAATCCATGCCATTTATAATTAACAAACTTTTTGAAAAATTTGGGTAGTAGATCAAGTTCTAATGTCAAACAGAAATTTCTAACGTGAAATTTCTGTTTAGTTCCTATAAATTAACTTTATATATTTATGGACCTTAAGATAAAACCGTCAATAAGAAAAAGTTTCAAATGCTTTAGAGCTGATTCAAGTAACATATTTATTATGGTAAATCTTATTCATAATGTCTGATATCACCTGAAAACAGCCTGAAAAATAAATAAGGTAACTAGAATATTTGTTTTTAAATTAAAATTGTGATTAAAATATAATAAAACATTAATGTGTAAATGTTTTATTTGAATGATTATGTAAGTTCGTGAAACATTATCTCAGAGTTATTTTTCCTTGATCCTTGTTACCAACTTTTAATTGGAGTAGGAGAAGATTTGGGTTGAGATTTCTTTCTGAAGGATCACCTTTGAATCTAGAGTATTTTACTGACCACAGGAAAAGTAAGTTGGAAATGAGAATGTAAAAAAAAATCAAAAGAAATGTTTTGGAATGAAAAATACAGAACTAAAAAGCTGAGGAAAAGAAATCACAATAAAAATTAAAAGTAATTTTGAACTACATGCTTATGAAATTATACTTTTTCAAACTCGTAAAATGCAACATTGACTCTGTTTAAGGAAAACTAATACTTTTAAATGAATATATTAAATGAAAATGAATATCAAAGTTTCTACCTAAGGGAACTTTCAAAAAGAATTGCCAGTAAATTCAAAGAGATCACCTGGAGGGAAGTAATAAAGAAAGCAGAAGTTAAAAAAAGGATAAAACATAGATCTCTGGAAAAAAAGCTACAAGTTGTTTCTTTGAAAGAACTTATAAAATTGATCCACCCCAGGTGAGGTTAATAAGGAAAGGAGAGAGAGAGAGAGAGAGAGAGAGAGAGAGAGAGAGAGAGAGAAGAATGTAAGTCATTAATATCACAAATACAAGAATATCATTACAAATCCTGGCATTATGAAACAGTCCATAACAGTATATTTTAAACAAAATTAGCCCCATATATTTGAAAAATACCTGAAATTTTAATATTAAAAAACATTAATTCAAGAAGAAGCAAAACATCTGAATAATACTATAGCAATTTAAAAAAATAAACCTATAATTAGCTACCTTTCTATAACAAAATCTCCAGGTCCATGTACTATTACTATTTATCTCTACCAGGCAGTTATATAAGACAAAGCCAACCTTACGCAAGTATTTCCTTGTCAGAAAAGAGAAATGTTGACTATTTTTGGAGACCAAAAATCTTGACACTAAATGTGGTAAGAATATAATAAGATAGGAAAATCACCGGTTAATTTTTTTCATGAACATTTATATGAAACTCATGAACAAAATATTAGCAAACTACAAACATATGTAGGAAAGGTAGTTTATATCATAACTAAAATAGATGTATTTCAAGAATGCAAAATCAACTTGAAATTTGAAAATCAATCCATTTAATTCATCACATTAAAAGAACAAATTAGACAATCACATAATTTTAGATATCTAAAATCCATCCACAATATTTGAATCCAATAATTTTTGAAAAGCACACTGTAAATAAGAATCGGAAATAAATGTCTTTAATCTGATAAGTTATTAAAATAAACAAATATAGATATCTCCTGAGAGTAGAAAAAGTATAATTGCTATTCTCACTCTGTTCCTGACCTAACCAGCTCAATGTTTTAAGAAGAAATAAAAGGTGTATGTTTGCAAAGGAAGAGTGAAAACTATTGTTATTAATAATCAACATATTTCTACATGGAAAAATTCCAAAAGAATACACAAATATAATAAAATTTAAAAGTTAATTTATGAAGTTTATTGAAAACAGTCAATATGCATAAATTGATTATAATCCTACATACCTGCAACCAGTGACAAGAATATTTGTTTAAAAACACCATTTACTGGAGTAAATCAAAAAGTATCAAATAACTAGGAATAAACCTGATGGATGAAATGCCAGATCTCTAGAGAAAATGCAAAAACGTTATACAGAATAAGTAAGAACTTAAATAAACGAGGGGTGGATAGGTGTTGTGTTTGGAGATTGAAATTTCCAATAAATTGCAAAATGGATTTTTTTTTTAGAAATTAGTGAACAGCATATTTTGTGTAAAATGTATATAAAGTACAAAGAATTAAAAAATTGCAATATTAGTATAAAATTGCAAAGAGTCAACAAAAGGAGAAGGTGAAAGGTCTCAGACAGGGATGTGGTCCTTCTACAGAGTCCTGGCGGCCCCTTGCCATGGTCACAGTGTCAGCAGCTCGGGTCCCGCAGTGGGCTTCCCTTCAGCCTTCCAGCAGCACTCTACACCCAAATATGAGCTGACAGTTACACATAGTCAGAAGACATGTCGAAGACAGCATTCAACTTAAATAACAGTCTAAAGCAAGCAAGAAAAGAGCCAAATGACGAAAACCAAGAATGGGTAAAGAGGATGGAGACCTGAACATGAAACAAGATGGTTGAGAAGGTTCTAGAAAGGTGAAGGAATCTTCCAGAAGGTAGAGCAAAAAGACAATACAGAGAAAACATAAGGTGAAAAGTTAGATGACTGGTGCATCAGGGTACATCCAAATAAAAGAAGTTTCAGAGAAGAGAAGAAAAGAATAGAGAGAAGGAGGTTAGCAAAGTAATCCTCGAAAATTTCAAGACTGAAATTTCAAGACTGACAAAGTCTCACAGAGTGCAACACACCAACAAAATTCAAATAATATACTCAGATAGCCTCTGTATTTTTATTTATTTGTGCTTCAAAAGACCCTAATAATTTCAACTAGCCTTTTAACCCCAATATATCAACAGGAAAATTTCCATAAATATGAAAAAATATTTGGTCCATTACCGTGAAAATTAAAATGTACTTTGGTCTTGTTTTCAACTAGCACTAAATCAATTGGATGTTTATTTACAGCTAGATTTGTCAAGGGAACTCGGAATAGAATAATGTTATACAACATAATCAAAGAACAAATAATTTTTTTTTCCTAAACAAAATTGCACAGTATAACATTTACAGATTAAATGCAAGTAGCTCTTAGTCTATCTTACCCTATTCTGTTTGAGGAAATACTGCTATTGGGATGCTCTAGATTGATTTCATAATAGTCTCCAATGATTAATTTAAGAAATATTGCTTTTTAAGATTAAACATATAACTAAACTTCAAATTTCCTTTCACTGAGTTATTTTTAATTCTAGTGAAATTATGGCAATATTATAATTTATTAGAGTTTAAAAGTTTTTGTGAGTGTTGAAAAAGTGTGAGATGAAGTATTATTAGAAGTCAGAAGCATAAATTAAGTTTTCCTGTTTTCAACCAGGTGGTATGAGTAGCTGAGGTCTTGTGTATTTCTAATTTATTATTTTCTTGACCTTAGTGGTAGTGGTTTTAAGAACATTATGAGTTTTTACAGTAATGTTGTGGATCAGATTTACTGTTAATGTGGTCATTATGCTTACCACCTGCTTTAGCAGATGTAGCTAAATCAATATTATTCACAGTCTATAGATTACTAAGTAACAAACACTATTAACTTTTCTTTATGGAACCCATTGACCTTTACTAAATATATTTGCCAGTTATCAACATTTTAAACTTTACAGCTTCATAGATCATTTACTAAAAGGATCAGGGGTGCTATATATATATGTGTGTGTGTGTGTGTGTGTATATATATATATATATCTCCACATTTCTCATAAAGCTTTAAATACTGCACTGAAATTTCCTGTGTACACACTTTTGAATAAATCCAAACCTACACCTGTCCTTGGCTTAACATTTTAAAGATATTTAATTGACATTCATTCTGTAAGGATAATATTTTAGGACATTTTTGAGACAGCACAGTAACTCAACATAGTCTAGGATTACGTAGGAAACACCAATCCTCTTTTTTTGTTTTTTGATGGGTGAAATGAGAAAAAGAAAGGAGGTCGAGAGATAGAGATAGAGAGAAATAAAGATAAATATGAATGCCTGGAACGTACAAAGCCTAGATAGATAGGAAGTGGTAGTAATCAGGAAACACAATCTAAAAGAAACACAGAATGAGCAGAAGTTTGTTGAATTAACTCCCCAAAGCGCTCAGTTTTCTATTTTTTCCTTCTTCTTGGTTTTCAACTTAAGCATATATTGGTCATTTTGTATACATATGTACTTTTGTGTTTTCCATTTTCTTTCTTGTTTTTCTCTCACCAAAAATTTTTTCTTACTCCTTTAGTTTAAAAATAAAACATACTTCATCCTTTAAGTTTTTTTTTTTTAAGTAAAAAGAATATTTTAGGTAGCTTTAATGTTCCTCAATTTACCATTTTGTAGACCATTTGTCCCAAATGGGCCAAGTGTCTAGACTCATGGTTTACTCTTGCACTGTTAAATACAGTGACCATTAATCACATGCTGTTATTTAAATTAATGTCAACTGAAAAAAATCTAAGTTCCTCAGTGGCATGAGCAATATTTCATGTGCTAGAGGTCACAGCACATGGCTTACGGCTGTTGTGCTACACGGCACAGATATGGCTTGTGTCTCTGATCGCAGAAAGTCCTGGGGTTCGCCACAGTCCACATGGGTCTTTCAGTTTCTCTGTTTAGCAAGAAGACTGGGAATTCATTGGACCATCTTCCCTACCTCACAGCTTGAAACACAAACTTGTTCATACAATTCCTGAAAAGTGAAGCCAGAAAACAAAAGGAAAATAAAGTTTTTGAAGTGGACTGCACATTTTGACTTTTTTTCCAGTTTGATTTATTGAATCAGCCTGTTGAACTGGCCCATGGGAACATAGATAGTACAGTGTACAAATCTGCATGATAATTGCATCACTGTAACAGGAAGTGATGAGAGAGGAAGGAAAGGTTTACCTGTTCTAACAGGAAAATCAAATGTATAGAGCTATCTTTCGAAGTTAGTCCCTTAAAATACACGCAAAAAGATTATTTTCAGACTTCAAAAAATTTGTGCCTCATATTTCACTGTGTTCCTTATAAACACAGTCATGTCATCCTATTAAAAAAGATTTGGAGATATGCATTCATCCAATTTTATTCAGTTCAAAATTGCTATGACCAATACGCCTGCATAGAATACAAAGCTAAGCATAACAAAATGCCTTTGCTGAGGAAGCACAGTGCTGAACCCAAATGATGGTAAAGGGAAGTGTAGCAGAAAACGCACGCGTGAAGTTAAGTTAACATGTGGAGTAAAAAAGAAAATCATTTCCAAGTTCACAGCGGGAAAGGGGAGGGATAACTTCATAAGGGTCTGGAGGTGCAGGAGCTCAGAGATGACTCCAGGCAACGCGAACAGAAACTCTGAGGCCTGCAGGGAGACTGTCTGGCTGAGGGCCTCCCTCCATCCTGGCACATACGGCGTTTAGCAACCATAACCTGAGTCGGGTAAAATGAGGCTGCGTAACAAGGTGACAAGTGTTGTCCTTGTTTGATTGTTGTTAATGATCGGGACTAAAAGGTGGGAAATCAAAAGTAAGAAGCAAGTGGAAAATGCTGCAAACTTTCAGTATCTTTGCAGACCTCTCTCTGCTACAGCTAAACATTCAAATGGCAACTCACATCACACAATAACCTTCAATATGTTTATTATCTCTGATGTCATTTTAGGTGGAGTAACATTTCATTATCGAGAAAGAGAGAGAGAGAAGTCTAGCTGATACCCAAGTGTGAACAACTAAAATTTGTCAGTTTTTCTTTCAAGTAAAATTTGGGCTAGGGATTTAGCTTAAGTGGTAGAGGGCTTGGCTAGCAAGTGCAAGGCCCTGAGTTCAATTCCCAGCACCCCCCCAAAAAATCCCCAATGCAAGTAAAAGTGGTGTTTCATGAAAAAAAGTGTCTAACTCAATTACCCAAACTCTTTTTCTGGAGATTACTACCAACAGTCCCACTTCAGCACACAGCAAGTATTTTATGCACACAGTACACTTTCCATCTTCTTGCAAAAAAAAAAAAAAAAAAGAGTGATGAAGGGCAAACAACTAACAAAGTAATGTGTTAAACTTTTTACCAAGAACAATTTTCAGTGAAACCCGCAGATACACACACACAAATAAATGTGTGTGTATGTCGGCTGTAGGGATACAGATCTTGATAAACTGAGAATGTGTGATGGTAATGGAATGACTAACTAGGACATTTTGCGGTCACTACTTCAATTCACATTAAGGTGCTAACAATTTTTATCTCCACCGCCTTTGTGCTATCAGAATGAATGTTAACACAAATAGCAACTTAGCCCGTGGGACCCACAGAAGTTCATCAACCATACTTTGAAGATGCTGCAAGGTACACACTCCTCCATTCTCCTGCTTGACTCCTGTATTGTGTTACTAAATGGGACAGGATTTGCCACTGAATAATATCTCACTGATAACATCACTTAATGTATTAGGAATCACTAACTAGATTGTTAAGTTCATTGGGCAGTTTGTTATAACAAAAACAAGCTGGTCCAAGCCATTGCTATGTAATGAGTGCTGAATCCTCACCCAGAATTTGTATGCTAAAGTCCTATGCTTTTGTTTGGCTATGTGTGTAGACAGGTGCATTAAAGAACTAATTAAGGTTCTGTGAAGTCCTAAGTGTGGTGCCTGATTCACACCTGCACCTGTCGTCTCCGCTATCCAGGAGTCTGCGGCAGGAGGGTCACTACAGCGTGTGAATTTGAGGACTGCCTGAGAAACACAGTGAGGTTCTTTGTTGAATGAACGCATGAGTGAATGAATGAGTGAATGAATGAACACCTCAGAGAGAGGTTCAACCCTCTTGCCATCTCTGTTTTGCGAGCACACAGTGAGGAGGCTTCTGTCTACAAGCCAGGAGAGACTGGAAACTGACCTCGTCTCAAAACTGTAAAAAAGCACATTTCTATTGCTTAAACCATTCAGCCTACAGTATTTTACTATGGCAACTCCGGTAGATTAATGCCCCACATACATTTTAATTCATGAAATTCAAGTCAAAGCAGAGTTATGTTACATCAAAAAAAGATCGTGGACTGAACTTGAATGCAACGCAGGCTTTTTTAAAAAGCTAAATTTCAAATGTTGAATGTAGTAAGTTGCTATCTTCTATTTACATATGGGTTCAGCCATAACATTATATTAAAATTATTGCTTTCTTTAATGTCCCGTGCATCTTGGGAGCAAGACCATATTAGCTTGGAGAGTATGAATCCATTTTCCAAAATCAATACTTGTTCTTTAATGGCGACACAGTATCAGACAATTGCATAATGAAGCTGTCTGTCTTTATTTACACAATGTATTTTTGTATTCACCAGGCCAGAAAGAACAGTTCTGTGTAGCAGCTGTCATTGTATTTTTTGCTTATCTCAGTCCTGTCTGCCAGTGTTCTAATTCACCAGCTGACACCCGCCCTGGCAGAAACCGAGGGCTGCGATTTCCTGCCAAAGCAACAACGGAGCTCTGAACTCTGACACAATTCATCTTAGTTCTAGTTAGCAAAGGGGGATTCTTTGGGTTTTTCTCCCTTCTGTTGAAGCATTTTGCTGCTAAGAGGAGGGGGGAGAAGAGAAGATGGGAGGGGGGTAAGCACGAGGGACACAACACTGAGGAACAGTTATGGTTCTGTCCGGTGCGGCAGGACAGGGCCACAGGAAGACAGGGTCACTTGTGAGGGATAAAGCCTGGATGTCCAGATAATGAAATTCCTGCTTGTTTGATTTTAGGGTTGGAAGGATATGAGAGTACATTTGGTATCCAAAAATACACTTCTGTTCAACTCACACTATTTGAAGGTTCAAAGTGTAATTTCTGGCACTTTCTGATTTAGGAAGCTTAGACTCAGGCATGAAGGCAGCTGAGTGTGATCATCCAAAATCGCTCAGTTTTGGCCGTGAAGGCTTGATAAGTAAAATAGGAAATATCCTTGTTCAAGTTAATTTCTACACATTAATGATCACGGTTCACATAGTCTTACTCTGTCACAGAATAATGACAAGATTCCCCATGCAGGCAGTGTGAAACCTGTGAAGAAGTGTTTGCCGCATTTCACAATTTTTCTAAGATGTGCCTTTTATAGTTGCTTTTTTTTTTTAAATGCTCTCACCCACTGTAAGAATTCCCCAGATTTCCCACAACACCTAGAATAAGAACCGTACTTTCCAACCCTTTTCCTGATAATAAGTGTGTCATCATGCGCTATGCGAATTCCAGAAATGAAAAGTGGACTCACTAAAACTTTTAAATATCACCTTGTATATCAGCCAAGACAATTTTAAAACTGGAAATATCAAAGTAATTGCCTTAGTCATCCTCTTTCCCTTCTGTGTACAGAGGCAACCTGATTAAGAAACACTCTGGCTCTCTCTTCCTTGCTCACCTTGCTGCCTTCTGCCTGTCTACCAGGCCACCCTGCCTTGGACCCAGCTGATTGTGGACTGAACCTCTACAAACTGTAAACCAAATAAACCTCTCCCCCTTAAAAAAAAAAAAAAGACTCTAACAAGAAGACTGCTTGAAAGTTAGTGGACTTCCTACTGGGCATAGGCTGATATCCCTTGGTAAACTATAGAACTAGATCCAATGGCCCCATTTAGTTATTTATGAAAGGTTTTTTTAATTTTTTTTTTTTGTAATTGAGGTCATGGAACTATACTAATGCCACAACTTTGAAGTTAGGGAGAACTCTTATGTGCCAATAGTGCAAACTTACTAGTAATAACAAAAACAAAAGGAACAATAATTCATCAACATTTTAAATAAAATTGCAATATTGGGTCATGTGACTCTAGACCAATGAGTCAATAATTTTGGTGATTCTTGGTTTTATATGTATTACTAACTATAGAGTTGACATCATCTTGTTGAATAATGCCCAATTTTCCTGACGAAGGACAATGCACAGGAATGTGTGGGCTAGGTGCTCTTTTGGAAGGATAATCCTCATTTCACATCAGTGTGTACTCTGGCTCTCAAAATAACTATAAGGAATTAGAGATGGACTCTCCTACTCTACAGGAGAAAAAAAAATCACATTCCATTAGCTTTCAAAAAAAAAAGACAAGATATTGGAAATCATTTTTAGGATTAGCTTTTAAAGTAGAGAAACATATTTAAGCAGAAATGGCAAACCATAAAGGAAAGAGATTAAAGCACGCAAGCTAACCAAAGGCCTGGGAGTCAGCCCAAGGCACGTGCTGAAAGTGAAGCAGCATCCTTGGCCTGGAGGCTCTTGCCTAGAAGGAGCATCTCCCTGGTCCTTCGGGCAGACGAGGTCAGAGAGGAGGGCTGGACCTACTCTCTGTCCCAATATTCCTCAGGTCCTTCCTCCCAGCAGGGTCAAAATGAGTCACCTACAGCTATGTCTGACCCTCCACACAAATCCAGCCTATGGACATGTGTAATTTGTCCACAGAAAGTTAAAAAACGAAAGTCAAATACATCGACATTTATTTTTTTTTTAAATGAGCAGAAATACAGATGTCCAGATTCTTTTTTAAAAAATTGGTAAAACTGACAAAGCTGAGTGTATTCTCTCCAGCTCAGACATGTTTAGGTGTGTTCACTCCTTCGCGGCAGGCTCCATATTGCCTTTCTGACTCCAGTCTGACACCACCTTGCTTCAGTCATGTGTGCTATCCACACGCTTCCTGCAGATTCCCAAACCGAGCTGTGGACTATGAGTTATTCACGTTCCACAGATTTTCCACCAGGAGAAGGAATGACTTCTCTGGAGGTGTCCTTCTCTGGGGTGCAGGTTGAGGCTCCAACAGCCTATAAAGTTAATTGGAAACATCGCCTTTCTTTTTCAGAGGCAAATTTCATGAAGAAAATTTGACTACTCTTTTTATACTTGGTCAAACTCATCATTAAAGAAATATAAATTTATTTTTGAAGAAATTATTTTTACTAATTATTTTTTTTCCTTACTTCTAGTTATTTGTTCTTTTCTAGAAACGTACAATTTTATAGCAATTTATAATTTTATTGCTATAATTGTCTTGATCTTTAAACAAATTTTAAATTTTAAAATATTTACTTATCATTACATCTTTTTCATTGTAATCTTAAGCCACACACTCAGCACCCCATTATATTTTATATCATATTTTCTTTCTCTCTTTCTTTCTTTCTTTCTTTCTTTTTTTTTAGTTTTTAGTATTCTCATTTCTATTGAAACAAGTGAATTCATTTTAGGTTTTCCCCTTTTGAAAGTATTGGGTGAGAAATTGGCTACTTCATATGTTAATTTCTTTCTTCCTTTCTTTCTCCCCTCTCTGTGATTTTGGGGTTTTTTTTGGGGGGGGCAGGGTCTTGCTATGTATCCCAGGCTGCCCTCAAACAGTGGTTCTCTTGCTTTAGTCTCCCAAGTGCTGGGATTACACGTATGAACAGCCACACTTGGCTGTATGTTAATTTCTGACTCAATTAATGTGTGTTTAGAGAAAAATGTCATTAATATTACCTACTGTATCTGGAATTATTGACTTTATGGTATTGTTAGGACTCCTTTATTATTTATTTAATGCATTTATTTCTCAGATATTCTATAAACTTAAGTTTTGTCAATTAAATCTATTAATTCCTGAAAAATGTTAAAATCTGCTGCTGTATTTATCATTTGGTGGTTTCTCCTTGATATGTTTCATTAGGTAACTTGAACGCATATTTTTTTTTTTTTTTTTTTGGTGATGCCGGGGATCGAACTCAGGTCCTTGTGCTTACAAGGCAAGCACTCTAATCACTGAGCTAAATCCCCAGCCCCTGAACGCATATTTTTATATGCAGAAAGTATATGATGACTGTGTCTTGCTAGAAGATATTTATGCTTGTCATGAGTTACTATGCCCAGCCACAGCTATTAATTTCTTGCCTAAATTTTATTTGGTTCTGATGCTAATATTGTCCTACCCACCTGAGTTGAATTACAGTTTAAAGCTGCATTTTTCTTTTTTTTTCTGTTGTAGAGCTAGAAGTTGAGCCCAGGCCTTATGCAGGCTAGTCAAGCCCTCTACCACTAAGCTACAGCCCTGGCTCTATGCTACACTATTACTTATACCGTATTTTTGGCAGCTGTGAATGTTTGGGCTTAGGTATATCCTTTGTCAGTAACATATAAGAGGATTTTCATGTGCTTATTTTTAAATTCCAGTAGATTTTTCTTTAGTAGCAGTTATAATGCACTTACAGTTAGTGGAATGACTGGCATCGCAAACTATAGATAGAGATACAGAGGGGGAGAGAGAGAGAGAGCCTTCATTACTTTATATGCTTTATGAGAACTTTATATGTTTTTAGCCATACTTTCACCTTTTTTGTTCTACCTTCTGATAGTTTACAGGTTATACGTTACATATAAATTAATTGAGTTTATATAAAAATTTTGAAGATACTTAAAATGGGTACAAATACTAGGATACATTTACTCTTGCAATTTTTAGGATATTGTTTCTACTATTTTTAATCCTAGTGAGAAATCAATTATTAGTTTAATCACTGTTTCTTGGTAGATTTATTTGATTTCTGCTTCAGTCATAGTATATGTCAACCCCAAATCTCTGTGATTCAAAATAGCGATCACTCATTCTCCGTTTTCAGTTCTATAAACTGACTTGCATTCTGCTGATCTTGAGGAGGCTTATGCAAGCCCAGCAGGTTCTAAACTTTCAGTTGTGTTTAGGTCTCTTTCCATATCCTCGGAGGAGCCAGACTGTAAGAACAAGCCTGTCTGGGCCATGTTCTTTAGACTTGAGAGTGCTTGGCCCGAGTGGTTAGACATCATCATTCTGTCTACATTGCGTCGGCCAGAACTGATCGCAAAGCCCCAAACCAGGGCCCAGCAAAGTACATGCCACCCGCCCGGGCACGAGTGATGAGGCCAGATTTGTAAGTAAATAACACAAACTTCCACTGTGGTGAAAGCACATCTTCTCTCTGGTAACCAAGTATTTCCTCTAGTTCTTCTCTACCACATTCACATTTGTTTTTAATTCAGAATGCTTGGGAATTCTTGTAAATTTTTAATTAGAAGTTCATATCGTTCTTCAGTTCTGAAACACTTTTGTGTATTACCACTTCCCATGTTCCTTAGAGCCATTCATTCTCTCCATTATCCTTAGGAATTTCTTTTTCTGGGAGGAGTTACTGGAGTTACTGGAGTTACTGGGAGGAGTTACTGGAGTTACTGGAGATCGAACTCAGGGCCCTACACTTGCTAGGCATGCACTCTATTGCTGAGCTCAATCCCCAACTATGCATTGGAATTTCTTCTAGACCCGTGTGGACTTGCTCACTCCACTCCCTGTGCTTCATGCTTTGTAGATTCGCTTTCCTTTTCATCTCTTTGGCAACTGCATTCTAGATAAACTTCTGGGTTTATCTTTCTGGTCTAATTTCATGTCCAGTTTGGAGTAGCCTATTTCCTTTTTCAATTAACAAATTCATCTTTTTAGTAATTCTACTTGGATTCTTTTGACCATCATTTGTTGCTTTATTTCTATTTTTAGTTCATATTATTTTGCTGTCTCCCTTATCCACATCCTCTCTTATTCTTATCTACTCCTCCTTATGTCAGTAAAAGAAAAAACCTCTGCTTTTATTCGTGTTTAATTTATTAACTGTCTAGATCCCGATCTCTTTTGCCTTCTCCTGGCCCTCCTTTTATGACTTGGCCTCGGGGTTTAGCTCAGTGGTTAGAGCACTTGCTTAGCAAGTGCAAGGCCCTGAGTTCGATCCCCGTCTCACAAACACACACCCATACACAAAACACACAAAACAAACAAACAAAAAACTCACTTGTCTTTATTTCTAAGATATCTCAGCCTCTACCCTTTCAATATGTTCAAATCTAGATGCTCTTAAAATTAAACTCTACATTTCTCCGCTATTACCCTCTTTCACCACTTCACATCTTGTATCACTGGAAAATAGTTATGGGTCTTTATTCTTCGACTCCCCTCAGTGGCCTCATAAGTTCTAATCAGATACAACCCCCGAATTTAGGAGGGTGAGGCAGGAGGATCCTGAGTTCAAGACTAGCCTGGGCTACATAGAGAGTTCAAGGCTGGCCTGGACTATAAAATGAGACCCTTTCTCTAAAACAAATTTTTTTTTTTTTTTTTACTTAAGTGAATAAAAATTAAGTTCCTACTCCTCAGATGCAAGGCACGTGATTCACTGAGGGGAACAAGTAGATATTTTTAGCCTATACTCACCCACTTGGCTGAGATTTAACTCTTCACATGCCAAATCAGTGAGTGTAGTCCATCATTTCCTCCTCTTAAATAGTCCTTGCGTTTCCCCAGCCCCTCCCTAGACACACCCCTTGCCCTGGAGCTCACCCCAACAGCAACCCCGCCTCTTCCCAGTGGGAGCCCCGCAGTATAGATAGAGATATTGTTAACAATAATAATTTGAGCAATCATTTCCACTAATTACATCTCTTCTCTAATTCTATATGCAGTACACTCTAACTTTCTTCAGGAGCAAGAGGGAGAGGGGAGAGAAGGGAGGAGAAAGGGACATAAAAACAACTAAGATGTGCTATGTACACATGTCAACTCCTGATGGTGAATGTAATCATTATGAACTGTAAGCATGTACTAAAAAGGAAAATTAAAAATTAAACTAAATTAAAAAATAAATCTAAGTGTCTCACGAAAACTACAAGATCTTTCCTCTTAATGTCTCTCCAAACTTTTCCTGGCAATATTCTCCACATTTTGCACAATATTCTAGTCGTACCAACATCCTTACCAGGGTTCATGTTCAGCATCCTTTATAGCTTTTCAAACGGCGTGTCCTGTTCCCTCACCTCACTCACTTGGTTCTTGAAGAGTTACCTCCTCTGGAGAGCCTTATATAACAATTTCCTGTGATCTGTCTAAGTAAACTTCTTACATCAATCACAACACATACAACAGCATATTATAATAGTATTTACACATTCCATTTCCTCAGCTTTAGTGTGAGCCTTCCTATTAATCTTTTTATGTCAAAAAATTTAACATATATTATCTGCCAAAATAGATGATTATTCATTTGAAGAGATGAATAAGTAATTATAATAATTTAATGCAACCTAACATGTGAAAAATCTTATCAGAAATATGAATAATTTTGTCATAGTAAACAAGTAATATTTTAAGTTGAGAAATGTGGAGATTAAAGAACTAGTGGTGCTGGATGATTTCGGGAGATCTGAAAGAGACAAGAAGCGGCAGAGCAGGGAAAACAGCCCACCTGCTCCTGCCGCGACACTCCTGACAGGATCGGCAGACTCTTTCTTCAAGTCTCCTTCATATATTTCTTAAAAGCTCCTTGTGCATTCAAGCAGCAACACCTAAGAGAATTCTTCTGGCAGGTGTAACAAATGTGTGCAATGACTTTGATGATACAATAGCTGAGGTGAGAATTTTATTGAATTCTATTTTTTGAAATTGAAAAGAATACACAAGTGGTGGAGTTAAATAGACCTACATTTCTCTCTTTTCTTTGTCATTAGGGAGCTACATCCCTAGTTCTTTGCTAAATGCTGATGTGTTTCCTTTCTAGATATGGCTTGCCCTCTGTATTACAGAAATTGTGTACTGGGCACTCGCAACTTGCTTGGCTCTTCAGTATTTTTAAATGGAATTAATGGCTGTTATTTAATATTTGGAGATTTCCGGTGCAAACCAAGTTTCTGGCTACTCTTGTGAACCTGGACGGTTTAACAGCACTGGGATTGTTCTGTCATGGCAGGAATTGTCTGCCGCTGAACAGGCGCTGGTGGCTTATGGCAAAGCAAGTGCTACCTAGACACAGCCAGCAGCCATTTCATAGAGCCACGTTCCTCCCTGGACTGGAAGCATCTGAGTGTAAGAATACTCACATGAGGATGCTTAACAGCCCCTTCAAGAATCATCTAGCCCTTCAAGTTCTAGAAGAAATATGGTACACCATAAATATTTGCCACACACATACAGGCATGCGCAAATGAAAACACAAACTATATGTATATGTATATATAATCACAAACTATATATATATATATATATATATATATATATATATATATGGAATGAAAACACAAACTATATATATATATATGTATGTATATATAATCATGAATCAAATCCTCCTCAAGTCTGAACTATTAAAAGGGGGACAATGTGAGGAACGCACAGGCAAAGTGGATGACTCGTGTGCCTTTGGAACATAATAGGTCACCAGAAAAGACAACTTGGACAGAGGATGCCAAAGAATAGCCAGAATTTCCTTTATAAGAACTAATATCGGTTATGGAGAGAAGAGAGAAAGTTCTGGGATACAGAAAAACAGGAGAGGAATTCATTTTTGGATCACTAGACCAGTGATTACTTAATACTTCACTTAAAAACTTCGCCTTCCATGCATAAAATTTTACAGAACAGTTAAAAAGATTCTTCACCAAGAACATTTCCTTGTTAAATTGAAAAGAATTCTATTCATTTAAACAATAGTAAGTTATAAACAATACTTAATGTGAAGGAGAGCTTAGGGCAACTCCAGCCCAGATAACTCAGACTTTCAGAAATTACATAAATACATTCCCAAGTTCAGTGATCGGCTTTTCTTTATCTTCTATATTCATAATGCATTTTCTATGCCTGAGGAAGATATCTGGCTGGCATATAACAGGTGAAAAATGTGTTGAGATAGGAAAATTCAATTGATATAACTTTAAAATATCACAGATACCTGATATACTGTCAAAATGTCAGAAGTCTATCTTTGCTGTATTATTGAAACTCTTTGATTCTAAGGAGAGCATGAAATCTCAAAGCATCAGGAAAAATATGTATGGTATTTCTGTTCAAAACTTTCCCCTCTTTTTTCAATTAATATAGTCAATAAAAAGCTTTTATCACTACAAAAAAATCCAAGGAGACGAGCTACTGAAGCATGGTCTTGCTGCAGATGTTGCTTATTTTATTTCTGACAGTCATTTACATTGAAGGGGACTAGGATTTCTAGAGGGCTTACAAGCAAATATTAAATCTGAAGATTATGAAGATTTATAGATTTTTAAAGTACTGTGATATGGCCTTAATCTACTTAAATCTAAAGAAACAAATTATTTGATGAAGATCCTTTAGCTATTTGAACACTATTCTTTATTTTTATGGTGCCAATTTGGTTTATGAATCAAATTTAAAATAAAAGAGAAAAAAATATGTCTTGAAAAGTAAAAAGCAAAATCCAGGCATTTGTGGCATGATGGAAAAGTTCTATTGAGCTTTGAGGAAAGTAAGTCCATTCAATCTCACTGACATTCAGAAATGATGACTAATGCATTCAAACAGAATGAGTAATTTACCAAATTACGGACATTTGGATGGGCTCAGAATGAAGATCTTGTTTGTTTGGCTATGTCCCCAAGTGAATCTCAATGAGGTTCACTTTGTTATGCCCGACTCTACAAATAGGCTTCAGTCACAGTCTGAACAAAAGCCCTGACATGTAAATAAATGTGCAAATGATGGCCAGCTACATTACTCTTTTTGTTCTCACACTCAAGAATAGTCAACCTCATACAAATATCAGGCACAAATGGATGGTACCACTGTACTTATCAGATAAGCATCATCAAAGACTTCTTTGGCGAGGGCTCAGGGCCACGTCCACAAGAGCCTGATACCCATGCTACAAGACAGAGTTTCTAGAAACTGTGGCTCCCTGAGGTCTCCAAAAGCTCTTTCCGTCTGCTCACTAGGCACTCACGTGAGATTGGCGCCTCCCATAGGACACCACCAGAAAGGAGTGCTAAAGCTCACACGGTTCTTCTAAAGTGTTTCCATTCCGTGGTGTAAACCAGAAAGGAAGAAAAGCGATAGCCAAGCCTGTTTCAAAGACAGCAATATGTACATCACCAAATGTCCTAGGATGGTGCTGAAATTTTGTACGTTTTGGCTGCTCGTGTAAAAAATTTTACTTCAGGTGTAAATAAAATCATCACCTTATGGAACTGCTTTATATATATCTTCAAAGTATATGTCCTGTCCAATAAATTCTGATAATTTGATAAATTCAGTGGAGAAAATAAAGATAACCCGAGTCAAATCTCTGATAAGCAGAATTGAGTTAGCAACAATATTTTTCCTACAAATAGTTTAAATTCAGCAACAAATTTCTGCCTAATTGGATTTTGCTAATAATTCGAAATTTACTAACACCACATTCTAAGCAATTCTATATATGTTTATTCTTTTCTGCCAATAAGGTCGTGGTCTTGTTTGTCACTGGCCTATTCATTCTGATGCATCTTTCAAATGCATACAGATCACCAAAAACTACAACAAATAACACAAACATGCTGCAGATAAGGCAGCAAGAAAGACAAGAATGGTTCCTGAGACCCCAGAGGTTGCAGTCTTGCATAGAAGATGTATATTGACCAGTGTGTAGGGAGTAATAAGTACTGTAAAGTAGAAATATAAAACTCTGGACGGTTACCCTAGAGTTAGCCTGGACTACCCTGTTCCCAAGCCTTAGGGAGGAGCAAGGATGGCTCTCTAAGGAGTGATGTTTAAATTGACTAGAAGGAGGTGGTACTGAATAGGTGAAGGAGGACCAGGAGTAGATAAGGGTACTCTAAACACTGGGAATAGGGTGTCCGAAGGCTACAGATTAAGAGAGGTGATAACACACATGTGGAATGCCGGTTCTGGAGACCGCAAGTCTGAGACCCTGGTGGCAGCATGGGTTAGTTTCTTTCTCTCTCCTTGGCTGTCTTCTCCGTGTCGTCACATGTCCTTCTTCTGCACGTGTCTGTGTCCTGATCTATTCTTAAAAGGACGCCAATCAGTTTGGATCAGATTCATTCTCGTAACCTTGTTTTAATTTAACTGTGACTTTTGAGTCCCGATCTCCAAATACAGTCACATTCTGATATCCTGGGAGTTACCAACTCAATATGTAAATGGGAGTGAGACTACTGAGTGTGGTCCGCAGTGAAGATTTCAGTAGACAGCAGTCACGCGAGCTCACTTATGCTTTATCCAGTCCCTGCACTTGGCTTCAGCAAATGCAGTAGAGGGCCAGAGAAGACCAAGACGGCCTTGAGGAGGCCTCAGTTGTAATCCAGGGGAGACCACAGAGCTTCGCAGGTCAGGGCCCAGCTTTGTTTAATGAACACTGTGTCAAGTGAGTCCAGAGAAGAAGTAACTCAGGCAAGGCACACTTAATACTTCGCGAGAAAAGGGGAGGAGGAAAGGAAAGACGCAAACAGGTAGATTTGTGGATGTGATGGCAGAAAGTTGAAGTGGTTTGCTTTCAGGGTTTCTCTTTTAATTTTCTGTGAAGTGGGCCATCTGCTGAGAAAGAGAAGAAAGAAAATTGCAGATGTGAGTTGAGTGGGAAATGTTTTAAATTGCCATTCCAGAGAGTGTGGAAGCAAGCTGAGTATAATAAAAAAAAAAAAAAAAAAAAAAAACCTCTGAGGAATTTCTGTGAAATGTTAAAAGCCTCCTTTAGGATGAGTGAACACAGATTTAAAATGACACAAACCTCCCCTATTTTGTGTTGTGCTTGTTGTTCTTGTTTTTCACTATCCTGCCTGACCGTGGGCACAGAGGTGGAGAAGGTGCAGTGTTGGATGCCCCCTGGGCGCCTGTTCCTCAGGACAGACCATTCCCCCTGGAGGCTGCAGGAGATCTGAGCCAGGAATGTTTGCGAGCAGCCCCTGGGAATCTCCCAGGTGCTTGGAATTGGAAGCTGCATTTTGGCAGGAAATGCTGGGGTGGGAGGTGTTTGCTGACAGGGCTGCTGGAATGAAAACTTCCTGGAAGCATTTCACTTCCGGGAACCGTGTCCTTGTGCACCCTTAGCACACACCATAGGCCATAACTCTACAAAACTGAACTAGACGGAAATACCATGTCATTTTAGAGGTTGACATCACAGCCATTTCAAATGTCTGTTTGGCTGTACACTTTCCTGTATGGGAAATATGCTTAGAATTTAAAAAAAAAACAAGTATCAGGTTCATACCAGATACCATCTCATAAAACACAAAATATGAGGAAGGGCCGCTGCCTCTACCTCACGATCCTGCTGTACATAACTTTTCACTGGGGTTTTGTATTATTCTGGCTGCCTTAGTAATAGAGAAACAAATGCCTTTCTTCTGTGAAAAATGTGCCACTCTCTGTGTTGATGGAAAGATGGAAGGTACCCCAGAATGTTAGAGACCTTAACGCTGCCCTCTATCAGCTCATCTGTGTATAAGAATTCGTCCATTCCGAACTGTCCCATTACCTTCCTCCCAAACACCACACATACACTCACACACACACACACACACACACACACACACACACACTCACACTCACATGCACACAATCTCTCACAGTATAAAGCTCCATAGAACCATAAGGGCTCAGATTTCAAATATCTTAGAGGGAACGAATTTAAGGTTATGAATTTCACAACACAAATTTTTTATATACACTGTTACTGTGTTGTGTAGCAGGATATAGCTTTTACTGTGAAATATAATGATACTAATAAGGGACTGACAATGAAAAGAAACTAGATGTTATAAAATGTTGTGCATACAAAGTACAACTTTAAAATAACATTCAGATATTTTAGAGCAAACTGTGCTAATGCAAAACTTGCTGTTGAAGCAAACTTTAAATTTTCTGAGTGACTGAATCATTTCTGTGTTCAACTTTATGGTGGAAAATACAGCATTAGACCTGAAAACTTTGGAGAGTATTGAATATGTTTTTATTTTAGAATATAAAAACATAATAGAATCTTCTTAAAATCGTATGACCCTGCTACTGTTTAGATTGTGAATGCAAATGGTTAAAACTAGACACTACCAGCTGCTGAAAAGGAAAGGAAGGCTCTTGAATTAGTTTCTGGTAATAATTAGAGAACAGAATTTATAAAGAAATTAGAGGCAGAAATAACAGAACATGGGTGGATGGTATTTTTATTAAATGGTATCCTCAGAGAATCACTTATTATGTGACATTCCAAAAAAAAAAAAAAATATGAATGGGACCCCCCAAGTTAAAGACCCAGCTGAGTCACAATTACCACAGCTGGGCCCCTTGCAGTGATGGTAACCAAACTTCAATTCCCAAAGCCTTTCATTAATTGAGACATTTGTTTTGCAAATCTAGTGCATTTCTAGTGACCAGTCACTGAACTGGATACATACACAGAGAGTTAGAAATTCTACAATTCTTCTCACTTGGTGCAGAATTTTTGAAAGAGAAAAAAGGAAGGAATATATATATTCCGTAAAACAACTAGGAATATCCATCATAGGCTTACGTAGTCTTCTAATTAAGAGCAAGTCCTTCTTCATATGTCCCACATCCACACATCTCACCATCTGCATAAGGCCACAGGAGGAAGTAATGCTTTATGTTTTTTATGAAGGGAGTAAGTTATCCAAAGAAATGAAACAGTAATTTTTTCTTTAAGCTCGAGGGGAAGTTTTGGTTTAGGGAGTTAGGTTAATTTTCTTTTCACTGTAGAATCAATTCAGATATTACAGGTTTCAAACATATTCAATGACATACCAGGATCTTATTTTATCTGCAGAAATTAAAGACCTCAAAGAGCCAAGCTAAGAAGCCAAAGAGAGACACCTTCACAGATCCACAAAGCTATTTCATCAAAATTAAATCACTATTAAATTAAAAAAAAAAAAAAAAACATGTGGCAAACAGACCTGGGAATATTTTGCAAGTTGGAAGCAATCCACCCTCCACCTCACAGTTGAAGAGCAGAATTACTTCCTTCTGCTGGAGGTCTGAGAAAATCATGTTGAAGAGGTACACAGGCAAGCTGCTGTGCTACTTCAATTCTATGGACATGTAGCAATCTTCAGCTGTAACACCGTGAAATTATTTTTAGGTTTTCCAATATAATATTTTTCTTTCTTTTCTATTCCCTTCCTTGTATACACAAGCTTGCAACTAAGCATATCTAAGCAGCAGTAGCAATTTTCGCCATTCCGTGCTTTCCCGCCTTGGCCTTTCAGGTCAATTTTCATGTTTAGTTTTTCTGTTGTTGCTCAAAAGATCAGGAAATGAGTTTCTTCAGGATATGTATTTCTTTAAACTTTATACTTTCTACCTTCTACTGGCCCAGATAATATGCTCTTCCCAGGGACTTTTCACCATCTCTATGTCCTCCACTCTAGAACTATGTGGGAGTGATGGACTGACAATACGTTACCACAAAATATGGCACCTTGGAATTTGAAAATACAGCAGAGCAAGAAGTTCTTTCTGACCTTCTTCAAAATTAGACCTAAGACCTTCTTAGAGAAGTACCCTTCTGGAGGAAAGAAAGTCTTTCATTCTGAAGACACAGGCACACAGTGAAGAACTTGCACAAATAGGCCTTCCGAAATTCTCCCATCCAAAATTCTCCCGTCCACACCCATGTTCTCCAATCACACGTCATCATTACTTAGCCTTAGTGCTGTCCACTTCATCATCAAACCTACCATAAAGATACAGTTTCCTTCTGTTGTGGGAGGGTCTCATCTCTTCATGAAGCCTCCTGTGTTGTATAAAACTTACAGTGAATGAAGTTGTAAGTTTTTCTTTTGTTAATTTGTCTTTTATTATAGTGTTCTCAGTCACGACCCTAGTGATGGCCGCAGAGAGAAATCTTGTGTCCCCTACAGGATCATGACATCTTTCCTAAGACCTGGGCTTTCCTGTAGGATGCATTCTGCTCTGACTGAAACAGTGCATGTGATGGTCTATAGGCCAATGCTCTGAGTGAACAATGGCTATAATATTTCGTGTCTTTTTGATGCCACTCTCCTCTCAATGCTTACATTCCTATTTCTCTCTCAATTTGTCCTATCAAAGGTACTCCCAGAAAAGAATAAAGTGAACCATTACATAGATACACATGATTGAGTGATTCTAGTTTTATAGGCAATTGAACTTTAACAACAAACCCAAATTCTGACAGCAAAGAATGGTGTCTCTATTTATAGCATTTTGGGATAAAGCAAGTTTGCCGAAACATTAATTGTGGAAGAATCACAAAGATCATCCCATGACATAAATAACCTGTTCTACCTTCACTTGTCTATTCTGTAAGTATTGAGGGCCTATAAAATATCAGACAGCATTTGCAATGTAGTAAAGGTAGAGAGACCACAAAGCAAGGATACCATTTAGATGCTGAAAGGTAAACACAAAAGAAGAGAAGGAGATTTACCCTAGTATCAGTAAAACTTCCTGGAAGAAAGGGCACTGTAGTGGTCTCTGGGATATGCAGATATTTTCTAGATAAAAAATGAGTGAAAGGTTGCCCGGCACCTAGAAATTGCTGTGAGTCAGGCCTCAGAAGTGGAAAGAATTGGGAGAAATATGAATTATTCAAACAAGACAAACAAAAGGAAGTAAAGCACGGTTCAAAAAGAAACACAGCTATCGAGGAAGCAGGGCCAGATCACCAAGCTCCATGTGCTCTGCCAATGTGGACCTCACTCTGTCTGTATGTCCCAAAGTATCACATGTGTGTCTTTAGTAGAACATGAGTTGATTTTGAATGCTTCTTATACTCTTTTGTAATTTTTGTAATTTTTGAAAAAAGAGTCTTTTAAAGAATGACTTCTTTTTATAAAGGCCATAAGATTCTGTTTTATATTTGTACAAGTAACACACAATGTTCTCTATCACTACTACTATTATTACAGGTATTCAATATTTTATGAAATAAATTAAAACATACATTAATAAATGATACAACTGTTAAATAGACATAACAAAAAACATAAAAGCAGCATACAAGTTACTTCCACTTGAGAACTATTGGAGCAGAAAGTATGAGGGCTTTGTGATAGACCAACTGGGAGAGAAGCCATGAATGTGGAATTCCCTTGCTGTGGATTGCACACTTGTCCCAAATTTGCAGTCAGCCCTATTCTGAGTTTCAACCGCAGCCATCTTCTCTGACATTTCCTGCTTCATGGAAACACCAGCTGTTAGCTCATCAGTTTGTAACTTGAAGGAAAAGCACTGAATGTTTTTTGGTCGAAGATACTGTTCTCCAGTTCATTGGCAGGTATTTGACTTGAGTGCAGAGAGGTGGGTCTTACTGCCCTCTTGTGTGTGTGTGTGTGTGTGTGTGTGTGTGTGTGTGTGTGTGTGTATGTGCACAACACACTTTGCGTCAACATGTACCCACGTGTGCACAGAAGAAGTCTGGAAGGAATACCTTTCTGGAATTCAGTCAAAGTTATTATTTTCCCCTCTGATAGAAAACACATTCCAAAAATCATCCAAGGAGACAAAATCGGAGGAATTTATGTATCTATACATTAAAAATAATTTATAGGGCCAATGACCTGGGCTATCTCCATGTTTATTAATTGCATGGGCTTTTAGTTTATGCCCATTTCTGTCCTTTTCAATTAAAGCAACAGATGAGGTACTCATGACTAATCTATTGAACAGGCTCATTTTCTAAACTCTCTGTAAGTAAAAGAGAAATTTCACAAAAAGTTTTAGGGTATTTACAGTCACCGTATAACCCTTCAGAGCTTAATAACATATTGACTTATATTGCTTCCTAATTTTTTAGTAGCTAGCTCTAGACTGTTCTTTCTGCGCAGTACGATTTGGGAAGGAAGGAGTCAGCTATTTAATTTTATCGATCTCTCAGAGCACTTCGTACAAGGTTAGCCATACAGTGAGCACAGGAAAAACCCGTATCTCGTCATGATACACAACTTAATCTGGAATTTCTCACTAAGGAATGGAACAAATATAGATGGGTGGGGAAAACTTTGGGGACAATGAACTGACTAAAAATCTGATTAAATCAACATTTCTCATAGAGTGCATGTCCTCTCGAAGCTCGTTAGTGTGAAGTAGTTGATTTCGCCTTAGTGAGCATTTTGATACAAGGTTTATATTTTTTCCCAGAAGGATAATTTTTTTAAACTAAGCATCACACTATAGTCCTAATTGTCTGGTCTTACTCCTGAAAGCACAGTGGTTTGTCCTTCTAAAAATCATTGCCTGACTTCCAACTCATTATTCAAACAGATTTGAGTAGGTGTCCTGAGAAAGCCATTGCAAGTGACGCTGGAGTTTCCCAAATATTCTAATTTTAACATTTTAAATGCCTATTCTAACTTAATACTGTGAAAATTAAGTGAAAATGAAAGTAGACTTATCAAAATTATAGAGTAAAATTAGTGTTTACTGATAAAGTTATTATATCAAATGCATATATTAAAATGACAGAAGTTAATACCCTAGAATCATCCATAACAACCAAAGAAAGAAGAAAATTTTGAGTTTGAAGTAAGCAGAAGAAAAACGACACAAATTGGAGTAAAATTTAGTGAAATGGAAAGAAGGAAAATAATAGATAAAAACCATAGGAATAAACCCAACTTTTTGCAATCCTCTAGAAAACTATAAACTCTAGCAAGACCAATAAAGAAAAAAGAAAGAAGAGCGAAATTACCAATACCAGGAATAAAACACGAGGTGCTCACATAGGCCCTGAAGAGATCCAAATAAAACCAAGTGAATGCTGCAAACAAGTCCACAAACATAAATTTAACAACCTAGATGAAAAGGAAAAACATTCCTCAGAAGCAAAACTATAGCGATTCACACAACAGAAATGGATAATTTTAACAGTCCTGTCATTGCTAAAGAAATTAAATTTATCGTTTAAAAGCTGGAAAGAAAAACTAGCTGGACTGCCCAAATTCAAAAGAGAAGGCATAAATTACCAATATTAGAAACAAAAGAGATGCCATCACTACTGACCTCATGGATATTAAAAGGATGAGAAAGGAATACTAGGAACAACTCCATCCAGCCGACCAATGTTCCTGTGTGATAAATTGGTTCCCGCCACAAGTTAACCCTTCTAGCCCTCCCCTGACTGAGACCTAGTAACAAAGAAGCACATTAATAGCATTCCAGAGTGGACTACGGTGCAGTCCACTCTGACCTCCATGAAGGCATTTGCCCACGCATCTCCTCCAACCGACTTGTTTAAGAGCACTCTGGGAGCTCCTTCTACATAGCTTTTGTGGTGGTATCCCCAACTTCTATTTCTAATCTAGGGTCTGTGAATACAAAAATTCTTAATTTCACATATCTCCAGAGTGTAACTCTGCAGCTGTCTTACAATAATCCTTAACTACAAAGGAATGTAGTACCCTATTTACAAGATCCTTAACACTATGAAGGAACTTATCCCCCTATTTACAACAGTTTCCTTCTTGAATTGAATTGTACCCTTTATTTTTAAAAGAAGTAATATCATTTCTCTGAAAATCATTCCAAAAATGTAGAGAACACATCCTTGTAACTCATTCTGTGAAAGCAACATTACTGAAGTACCAAAAGATATCACAAGGAAAATCACAGACCAATATCTGTCATGAACATAGGTGTAAATATCCTCCACAAAATACTATAAAATGAATTCAACAGTGTATAAAAAGAATCATACAACATATGGGATTTATTCAAGTATGAAAGGCTGGCTCAATACTCAAAAATCAATCAATGTAATTTACATATCAACCAGCTAAAGAAGAAAAATTTTACATTCATATTAAATGATCAATAAAAAGTAGTTGTCGAAAGCTAATACTAATTATTTGAACAAAAAAACACTCTTGCAATTTGGGAATAGAAAAAATGTTGCTCAATTCATAAGCCATGCAGTTAACAAAATACTTAATGGTGAGAAAAAAATGTTACTTTTCCTGTGGGATTAGCAACAAGGAACTACTCTTATTTAAAAATCTCATAGTGCAATAAGAAAAAGGAAATGGAATAACAACAATTCAAAGTGAAAGAAAAACAAAACAAAGAAAGCTGTCCTGATTGAAGAATAATATTAAAAACCATGATGTGGGAACAGCCAAGGTTCACTTTTGATGTATTTTTATTATGTATATTAATTTTATAAAATATTGGGTTTCAATGTGGTATTTTCATACATATATAAAACATATTTTGATCATATCTGGCCCCCCCATTAACTTTCCTCACACCTCCATTGTCCCCCTATTTTAGATCCTAGTATTTAAAAATAGACTCCTTTCTACATACTTCACTGTTGTTTCTTCACCAGCCATCACTCTCTCTACTCCCCCTCGTTTTCCATCTTTGGGAGTGTCAAACATGTATAATGTGTTTGTCTATTATTATCTCCCCATTACCTGCAGTTATGGTGTGTATCTAGACGCCCCCATAAAGCCTCAGGCAGCCATAGGTGGAGTTTTTTGGAAGTGGCTGGATCTAGGGTATGTGATGCTGGAATCAAGTGTGTGATGAGATTGAGAGTATAATGATGGGATTAAGAGTATCCTAGCCTGGGTGAGGCTGGCACCTAATCAATAGGTTTAAAGCCTGTATAGAATATAAAGGGACAGAAAGAAGCTGCTGCTGCTTCTGCTATTCCCATCACTTGCTGCTTCCTGCCTTGCCACAGACGGTTTCGCCTCTGCTATGCCCCTCTGCCTGCAACCCAGCCTTGGAGCCAGCCAACTATGGACAGAAACCTCCACAAACTGTGAGTTGAAATAAACCTTTTCTCCTTTAACTTTGGGTGTTGGGTATTTTGTCTCAGCAATGAGAAAAGTAACCAAGACATCTGCCCTTACTACCCCTCCTCACCCTTGTTAATCCCTTTGTCTTCTTTAATAATAGTCTCCATTTTGCATTCACATCATCACATTCAGATTCCATATATTAGGCAGAACATGTAATATTTGTCCTCTGAGTCTGCCTTATTTTTCTCAGCATGATGGGATCCAGATTCATCTATTTTCTTACAAATGACACAATTTTGTTCTTTGTGAGGCTAAATAATATTTCATTGTGTGTATACCAAATTTTCTCTATCCATTCATCTGATGCTGGGCATCCAGATTAGATCCACACCTTAGCTGTTGTAAATTGTGCTCCACTAAACGTGGGTATGCAGGTATCCCTATAGTATGCTGACTTCAATTACTTTGGGTATATAACAAGGAATTATACAGCTGGTTCAAATGGTAGCTCTATGGACAGTTTTTAGAGGACTCTATATTCATTTCCATAGTAGCTGAACTAAGTTACTTTCTCACCAGTGGAATATAAAGACTCATTTTTCCCTACATCCTTGCTACCATTTGTTGTTTTTTTGTATTCTTGTCGACAGCTGTTATGACTGGGTTGGGATGGAATCTCATTGTAGATATGATTTTCATTTTTCTGATGGCTAAAGATATTAAATTTTTTTCAGATACTTATTAGCCATTTGTACATTTTCTTTTGTGAAGTGTTTGTCTAATCATTTGCTCATGTATTGATTGTGCTGTTTGATTTTTTTCTTGTTAAGTTTTTTGTGTTCTTTATATATTCTAGATATTAGTCCTCCATTGGAAGAGTAGCTGACAAAGATTGTCTGCTATTTTGTAAGCTGTCTTTTCACTCTGTTGGTTGTTTCCCTTGCTGTGTAGAAACTTTTTAATTTGATGTGGTCCCATTTGTTTATTCTTGCTATTATTTCCCATGCTACAGTTGTCCTATTCAGGAAGTCTTTGCCTGTGTCTATGGCTTCCAGTGTTTACCACATATTTTATTTTAGCAGCTTAAAATTACAGGTCTTATACCTACATTTGTGATCCATTTTGAATTATTTTTTGCACAGAGAGAAAGACAGGGATCTAGTTTCAAACATCTACAAGTGGATACAGACATTTCCTACCACCCTTCATTAAAGAGAATCATTTCTGCAACAGATATTTTTGGCTCCTTTTGTCCAGAATCAGATAACTGTAGTTGTAAGGGTTGTTTTCATGTTTGCTATTCTGTTCCATTGGTCTACATGTACTACTGTGTGCAAGTACATGCTGTTTTTGTTACTATGTCCTTGTAATATAGCTTGAAATCGGGTATATGGATTTGCCATATCATTCCAAAGCTCCACTGCTGGAGTGCAAACTTGCTCTGCAGCTTTCCTTCTTCCCAGAGTCCTTCTGAGAGACGGGATGATGGGCAGCTCCACAGCCAGGCAGCTCTGGGTGTGGGCCTGCTCTTCTCTGTGACCTCGCTAAGATGTTTCCTCCTCACCGAGAGCAGCTATTAATAGGAACAATGTCAAAGGACTATTGTGAAGCCTGAATGGCACGGTGTGTATTTAACACAGTGCCTGTCACGTAGCCGGCTCCATAACTTCCAGTGGTACATACTAGGGATCTCCAGGGCAAGCACAGGACAGTAAGTAGCTCTTAGTTGATGCACCCCAGTATATATATATACATATATATATGTATGTATATATCAGTCATTGCATTAAGCATATTTCAATGCATCTTTTTCCAGTTACCATAATAAAAAGGAGCTGATATTCAAAGAGTTTAAGTTGCTTGAACAAAACCAACATTCACGGTTAGGCAGCTGACTGCTGCAGCCCACCTTTACCTCCACTGTATTTCCCTATCCATGAGGAAGCATTCGGGCAATCTTAATTTGCTCTTTTTTGTATCGTCTCTGCTCTGATCGTGTAAATGACTGTTCTTCGAACACAGCATGCTATGTCACAACTCCATTTTTCTGTTCTCTCTACTAACTCTCTTCATCTAATATTCTTTCCCGCTCATTTCTCCAAGATGTGAAATTCTATTTGAACTCCAAGGCTATGCAAGTAAAATCGTTTTCTCTATTGTCTATCATTCTTCTGAACCTGAGAATCCATCCTATCTCCTGAGCACTTCGTTCATAATGTAAAGCATTTGACTTCTCCATCGTTCTTTGTGTGCAAAATACATCTTCCTGCTCTGCTCTGACATTTTTAAATTGCAGGATCATTTCATACTGTTTTATATCCCACATGCCCAAGAAAATGTGAGGGACATACACATGTGCTTGGTGAATTTATATTTACTTGAAAATTAACACTATATCACTTACAAGCTGTTCCTGTTTGCAGAAACACACATATTCACATAACACATATGCAAATACACACGAGAAGATGTAAGCACACACACATACACAATCACACACATGAAAACATGCAGACATAAACATTAACGTGTGTCCATGCACCCCTGTAAATGCACACTCAGACAATTTAATTCGGCTTTTGTTTATCATTAAACAACAAAATATCGAAAGGAGATTGAGTTAATGACTTCACAGACATGAAAGGCAAAGAAAGTAATTTGTCTATTTAGTAGAACACCAAGTCACAGAAGGGTCATTTTTGTTATGCTATTTTCCACTTTTTATTATTAAACATTATTTTAAAATAAAAATGTTCTTAATATTTGGTATGGGAATATCACACAAACAAACACACCCTTAGAGCAATGTTCAGTCATGCATTTTTATAAAAGAACAAAAATATTAAGAAAATACAGACCAAAATAATCTTGAAAACATACAGAGAAAATATACCTCAATATTCTCATCCAAATTATCTGACTTTTGTATTTCATGTTCTATTAAGAAATCATCAACTTCAAAAATAGTTTGTTTCATGAACTGAACTTCTAAAGAGGTAAAACTACCAGTAAAAAATGTTTTCAAGAATTAAACAGATACTTTGACCCCTTTAAAACAAGTAAGAATCACTGAGGCAAGAAAGTGCCGCTATCATTAAGATTTTAACAAAGCAGATTATAAACAATCAAGTGTACAACTGCACATATAAAGCTCATTCCACCCCAGCCATTGACGGTGTTACTAAATCACCGTAGCCTCACTTCCCAGGTAGGACATGCGGAGAGCCCACAGGGGAATCACAGTCCCATTACGCACAGCCAAGTGCACATTACTATCTGGTGGGAGGAGCTGCGGGGTTATAAACACTTCACGTGGTCTCTACTCCATTACACAAAGATACTAAATCCCCAGATCAATAGGACGCCATGAAGCTATTATGGTCATTGGCAGTTAAAATAGCCCAAAACATTGACGTGGGTCCACAAAGAGCAGCGTGTTTTAACATCTTCGGGTACCAGATGAAGCTGCATTCTGAATCTTTCTATTCGCGCTTCTTCTCCGCAAGGAAAAGGCAACACACATATTTGCATACTCTGCTGGGTGCCTGGAACATGAGTGCTTGAAGCGACAATGTCAGATGGGCCGATGGATGTCACTTTAAGAGAGCCTAGTAATTTCATATCTTGTAATGGGGTTTTCACTCTTCTAGCTGCATAATGCATGCAAACATCATCCTGATGCCTTTTAAAATGTTGTCAAAACGCATAGGGAGAACCAAATGTATTATATGTTTGCCTCCTGTAGGCTGCAGAAGGAGAAGTGTGGCTGAGGAGATTTCCACTGTGCATAATTATAGGTGACTCTGCCGCTGAGCACTACGGTAAAGCCTGCGGTGTGTGGTGTCTGGAAAAGAACAGGGATAAATGTGCAGCACGGTACTGTTGTCTAGTACATTCACACACACACTGAGTGATATTATCATGACTCCATCATCACCCCACGTATGAGGAGGGGAGAGCAGCAGTTTACCCACCTTCCCACTCGCCTGTCTCCTCAAACAGCTCTCTTGTCCTCTAAAAGAGGGGGAAGGGAAAAGCACAGGCCCTTATTTCTCTACACCAGTCTGGGCCACAGCTTTTCACCTGGTCTTAACAGTGGCATTTTGATTAAGTGGAATTATAAAAATGTCAGAAAACAATTAGCCACCATAGACCTCGTCTGTGTTTTCACAGTGTACCATACCGAGGGAAGGTGCTCTAGGGAAATCAGCTCCCCTCTTGAATGAGGACACGTGGAAATTATTTTACCAACACTCAGGTCAGCACACTGCCATGAAGTCTTGTACACATTGCTATTTCCTGGTCCCCCAGAATCCCGTTGAGAAGGAGAAGGTGGAAGCCCAGTGCGACTGTGTTCTTTCTTCCTTAGCTGAATCCCCAGGATGCTCATATTTCGTAGAAGCCAAGCTCCAAGAAATATAAAGCCATTCGGGGGATACAAAAGTCTCAGATGTTAAATAATTACACATAAAATAAAGAATTAAGCTGTCAAGGACTAAATACTGTCAAGGACTAAAAATATAGACAACTAGTATGAGATTGGAAGAAAATTATCAAGTTGCCTGATTTTACCAGGAAAATTTGCAGAGAAAATGGAATTTAAAATAAACTGTCACAAGAAGGTAGAACTCAGAGTCACCCAGAAGAAGGTGAAGCAGCACAGAGGTCCGTCGTAGGCCAGACCTCATGGCAACACCTCCTCCTGCAGCAGACGAGAGGGTTAATACCAAGGTCAGTAAACGGCAAGGTGACAGACTGGTGAGTACTTCGTCACTTAGGTAAGAATAAAACCAGGGAGCCATTTTGTTCTTGAGCAGTTGCTGTCCATCGAAATCACCTGCCTCCAGGACTCGCGGAGCGGTTGTCCACCTGAAGGCGCGCAGAGCCCCGTGCTCAGAAAGACTTGTCTTGTCTTTGAGCTCTGTTATCACTCTCATGAAATGCTTAATAATGTTTGAATAGGAAGCTTGAAACTTACAAATTGTTACCATTCCTCATACACTGTCTTAGCTACTTTTTTTTATTGCTGAGACAGAATACCCAACACCCAAAGCTAAAAGAGGAAAGGTTTACTTAGCTCAGTTTGTAGTGGTTTCAATCCACCATTGGCCTGCTCCAAGGCAAGACGGCGTGGCAGACAGGCGTCAGCGGGGCGTTGTCCAAGTGGGCAGAGATGACACACATTTGACAGATGTGGTATTTGTCTCAGAAAACCTTAATGATTTGTCATTTTCTTGAATGTCTTATTATTGTATGCCACATTGGATTTTTTCTTCTGTAGACAATATGTAGACAAAAAGGTCCATCTCTAGCTTTAGTTTCCCCCCAACTTGTTTGGTGGCATCAGACTCCTGTTTTTATTTTGAGACAGGATTTTGCTAAATTGTCCAGGCTGGGCTCAAAGTTGTCATCTTCCTGCCTCAGTTTCCTTTTCCACACTCTTATCTTTAAAGTGGATTTTTACCTTTCCCAGTTATTGGTGTAGACTCAAAAAAAAAAAAAAAAAAAAAAAAACAAACCGAAATAGAAACAGGCAGCCTCCCAAAATATTTTGTATAGAGGAGACAGGAGTGGATTGGAAAGGCACACAGAGGAACTGATGAAGAAGTCTAAGACAGGCCACCTTCATGGACTGAAGGCCCTTCGGAACAAACCGGATGTTTCTCACTGTAGCTTATGGGCGCTGATGTAATACTTACAAGCCTACCTTCAGCCCAATTGCTTGTTTCTTTGTTTCTATCTGTACAAGTTCCTTTCAGCCTAAATCTTTCCTCACTCGCTACATCATAGCAAGTACATCCACTTCATGGCAGCCCCTCTTCTTAAGGAACATAGATCACATCGAAGTATCTCACATTCCTCACTCGGTCCTAGTTGTGAAGAAACACAATGTCAAACAGTGAACACAAGAAGACTTGAATGATGTTGCAGGTTATCACTCAGCCTTGAGGTTTTGTCTGCAGCGCGGGCTCAATACAGCCTCTCTCCAGAGCAGCTTCCTCTGCACGGGGCAGTTCAAGGCTGGTGACAAGTAGACAACAACGGATTCTCTGACCAGCAGAATGAAATTGGAGATCGCTATTGTGTCAGAGATGATAAGAGCTCTGCTGTTTCAAGTTTCTTTCAAAATCTACCACCAAGTTCATGACATTTTTCCCAGCTTCCTGGAATAATATGGCTTCACTCACAGGAAAAATAAATGAAGAGCTACTATAAGCAAACTATGTATCTTCTCAAATTCTTACTGAGTTTTCTAAAATTGTCAAGAGGAATAATTAAGATTCTGCATATTATATGAGGAATAATAAAAGACAACGCTCCCATAATTTTAAAATAAATCTTAATACCAGATGAACCTTTTTCCTGCTTGAATGAAATTGACTTTGACAGCAAATGCTTTTTCCGGAGTTTAGAAAACTTCTGAATTAATACCTGTTCTTCTGTTCTTTTCACTGCTTCCTAGGAACAATATTCTGACTGCCTTCTATACTTAGTCCACGCACGAGGGCTGGTGGTATTGAGTTACAGCCACACGGTTGTTTTCAGAGGCCCTTTACCTTCAAAACTTCCCTTGCCTGGGCGTTCTTACTTCATTAACTATTGTCAGCATGCTCTTAGCCAATGTATCACACAGCAGTCTGAAAAGACAGTCTCCATTGCTCAGTGTTACATTCACCACAACATGCAAAGCCAATGATTTTAATTACATATTGCCAGCCTAAAACAAAACACCCTGTTCTCCCTGATAAGGGGGATTTACTGTCAGAAAGAAAGGTCGATTATATCCCAATCAAATCTGGGGAGATTCTCTTATGTACTTTTATTCTTTTCAAAAGTGTTCCATTAACTTCCAGAAACTCACATTGACCAGTAATAGAGGATAAGACAATAACAGACAAAAAAGCAAAAACGTAAGTTTTCTGACGATAGGTATATTATGAGAGAGTAAAGTCAAAGCCTGGCCGTGTGTCAAGATCTGGACGTCTCAGAGTCAAAGGAGTGTGACTTAAGGAACCTAAATGGATTGACTGCTGACATTAGTGCTATTACCTCATTTGAGTGGAAAGTGTATTCAATTATTCTATAACACACATTGCACTGAAAGTAAAGAATCTAGTTTGCTCAAAAATCAGTTACCAAGTGCATAAAACTGATTAAATGTTGTGTGTGTCCATGTATACGTGTTCTTTATTTTTTATTTCATAGGCAGAATACTTAGAATAGCTGAGCAGAAACTGAAAAGAAAAAATTATATTTGCAAAACACCACAATTTTCATAAGGTCTAAAAGTCACTTTTAAATCAGAACTTGAAACAGTATCTAAATAAATCAATCCTATTAAAATTTTAGGAGTAATGGAAGCAAGAAATTCTCTTATTCTTTTTTTTTTGGGGGGGGGTGCTGGGGATTGAACTCAGGACCTTGTGCTTGCAAGGGAAGCACTCTACCACTGAGTTCAATCTCCAACTCTTCTCTTCTTCTTTTGCACAGTGAGTGGACAGTACATTACCTAAGGTATACATGTGTTGAAACATCACCCAGTACACCATTAATATGCACATTTTTACATGTCTATATGTATCAGTTTAAAAAATAAATTTTAATAAACCAAGGAAGGGAGAGTTGAAACCACAGTGAGATATCACCTCACCTTTAGTGCTATTCCAAAAGCAGTAAAGAGAGCAGGTGCTGGCAAGAACGTGAAGAGAGGGAGATGCTTGCACACGGGTGGTGGGAACGTACAACAGTGCAGCCATAAAGGAAAAAAATATAGAGACTTCTGGAAAAATTAAAAACAGAACTGCCATGTGGTGCAGCAATCTCACCACTTGTTTTACCTCCAAGAGGAGAGCTGCACATACATTCCTTGCAGCACTATTCACAATAACCAAAGAATGAAAATAATTAGTCTCCATCAATGGACAAATGGATAAAGAAAAGGTAGTATGTATATATGATGGAATACTATTTGGCCACAATAGAGAATAAAACCCTGTCATTTGAGACAACATGGACAGAACCAGAGGTCATTACGTGAAGTGAAATATTTCAGAGGGCGAAAGACACATACCACGATCTGACTCAGATGTGGAATTTAAAATAGTCGATCTTGTAGAAGCCAACAGCAAAGAGCGGTTCACAGAGGCTGGGGAGTTTAGGGGTGGGAAGGAGGAGGGACAGGATGATCAGTGGCCACTATGTTAGAGTTGTATTGGAGCAAGAGTTTCTAGCGTGCAATTGTACACTGCAGTGATTATAGATAACAATACTACACACTTGAAAAAGCCAGAGGGGGAAGTTGAAAGTTACGTTGCATGACACACACATCTATCAAAACATTTCGATGCCCCATTGTTATGGTTTGTGTCTAGATGCCCCCCCAAAGCCTCATGTGGTAAGAGATAGCTGGATCTAGAGTGTGTGGTTACTAAATTAATCCATTGATTGGTTTGGCATGGTTCTGCTGGAATCAAGGATGTGAAACTAAAATTAAGGGTATTAGGATTAAGGGTGCGAGTGCTGCCTGCCCTAAGGACAGGTAGCCTAGATAAGATATAAGATACAGGAAGAAGCTAATTAGCTGCTTGTTTGCATTGCTTATTTGCATTCCTTGCCTACATTCCTTGCATTCCTCACTTTACTTTTGCTGCTGATCTGCCAGCCGCTCTGCCATGCCGCCCTGCGGACTATAGACTGAAACTTCTACAAACTGTGAGCTAATAAACCTTTCTTCCCCTAACTTCGGGTGTCGGGTATTCTGTCCCAGCAACGAGAGAAAAGTAACTAAAACACCCATTAATATGTACATTATTTATATTTTATGAATCAGTTAAAAAGCAAAACAATAAAATAAATAATTGTACCCTGCTGTCTAATGTCAAAGGGAGACACTTATTTGAAACCGTGTTCCCCTTGTCAACTTCCTTCATTATTGTTAGATAGCATATATTTGAAATTAGTTAAAATTTTAATGTTCAATTATTAAAATCAAGTGAAGAGTCAACATGGATGAAACTAGAGATCATTATGTGATCTTTTTTTTTTTTTTCAAAGAACATGTATTGGTACATTGTATACATAGTGATCACATCCATCATAGTTATGTACATGATACATCTTGGTTCCCCCCCTTCTTCCCCACCCCTCCCTTCTGCTCCCCCTCCATTCCCTATTTACAATAGTTTTATTTGCATTTTTCCCCTTTTTCCCTTTCTTTTCTTTTTCCTTTCCTTCTTTTCCCCCTTCCCCCTTTCTAATTCTCCTCTTTATAGAATATTATCTTCCTTTTACTTAGTATCTCTTATACTTTTTTGTTCTTATTTACACTCATGGTTTCTCAGAGAAACAATTCAATATGTACTCATGTGTGTCTGATTTATTTCACTTAAGAGTATGTTCTCAAGGTACATCCATTTACCTATAAATATCTCAAGTTTATCCTTTTTATGACAGAGTAATACTCCATTGTATAGAAAAAACACATCTTCTTTAGCCATTCATTAGTTGTTGGGCATTTGGGTTGTTTCCAAGACATAGCTATTGCAAATCGTGTTGCTATAAACATGGTTGTACATATATCACTGTGGTACGATGTTTTTAATTCTTCTGGGATGATACCAAGCAGAGGAATAGCTGGGTCAAATGAAACCTCTAGTTGTAGTTTTTTGAGGAATCTCCACACTGATTTCCACAATGACTGGACCAGCTTACATTCCCACCAATAGTGGAGGAAGGTTCCTTTTTCCCCACCCACAGGCCCGCCAGCATTTGTTATTGGTTGATTTCTTGATGATAGCCGCTCTTTCTGGCATGAGATGAAATCTTAGAATTGTTTTAATTTGCATCTCTCGAATGACCAGTGGTGTTGAACAACTTTTCATGTATTTGTTTGCCATTTGTATTTCTTCATCTGAGAGGTGTCTATTTATTTCAGATGCCCATTTTTGGATTGGGTCTCTAAATTTGGGTGTGTCTGATTGTTCTGAATTCTTTATATATTCTAAATGTTAGATATTTGTCTGAGGAACGGCTGGGAAAATTTTTTCCCCACTCTGTGGATCTTCACTCCACTCTGTTGGTGATTTTTTTCACTGTGCAAAAGCTCTTCAATAGAATGTGATCTCAAGCATCGATTCTTTGTGTTATTTCTCGTGCAGTCTCAGTTTTGTTCATGATTTTTTCCCTCCCCCTATGTCTTTGAGAGTTCTTCTTATTCTATCTTCCAATAGATTTAGTGTTTCTGTTTTAATGTTTAGTGTGACCTCTTGATTTTAGTATTTTTTGTCTTAAAATGTGAAATCAATTATGTGTTCAGTAGCTCTGCTGTTGCCTAGGACAATAATTAAAATACCCCTGGGGAAGGTGACTGTCTCTCCTTATTTATTTAAAGCCAGCATTAACCCGAAGATGTTAGCGTTACACCTGTCTGGCATGGGCAGGCCTCTGAAAGTTTATGTGCTTGAGCACCCATCGCTTTCAAAAAGCCATTTTTGGAGGTACCATTTTTGGAGGAATTCCAGGTCCCCACTCCCTAAGCAGACTGCATCTGGATTGCGTCCTCAGTGGCTCTGCCACCTGTGACAGCCAAGGCCTCAACCCTTAAGGGGCTGCAGCCTCTGAAAGATGCAGGAACCTCCGGGTGCTCCAGGGAGCCAGCAGGCGTGAGGATTCCACTAATGAACACATCCGTAACCAGCTTTAACTTCTGTTCTATTTTGTTAATTAATGCATATCAATGCATACATCTTTGTCACAATGCAAGTTGAGTAATAATCTTAACACATTATATAAGATTTAGGGATTAGGAAAGTAAAGGGTACCGTGAATTCATCAATATTCTTGCAAGATCCGCCTGCACAAGGGATATCAATACCAGCAGGAATGTATGCAAGTGAGGATAATGTGTAAACCTGTAACAAGGTACAGAAACACACGTCTGAAACTGTTCTTTCTAGAATCTAAATACACAGAAAGACATAAAGGTATTTACTCCTCAACAGTCACAAACAACCTTGCCTGTTTCAGTCGCCACCGTCTCATTCACCAGCTTAGACCAGTCTGTGATACAACAGGTGACTGATGAATACTTTTTATCGAATTTTTCTTTTACCTAATTTTTAAAAACAAACACCATACATTCTTATCTGAGTATTTATGTGTGAATGTGTATTTATATATGTGCATGTATATATGCATTCATGTACATGTGTAGTATATAGATATTTTTTAAGGTCTTCAAATCAGTGACTCGTGGAGTACAGTAGGCAAGTAAAGCTTTTCCTTTTCAGTGTCCAGCAACTACATAACGGATGCTTGCTTTGGTTTTGGTTTTTGTAGAGGAAGAGGGGGAGGGAGAGGAGAGGGGAAAAGAAGAGAAAGAGAGGGAAGGAGAATACTGAGGTCAGCTCTCTTAGGTGGTTTGGCTATAAGCTGAAAGTTAAGGACATGAGGTACAGTTGTTACCACCAGCCTGGAACTGAAGAAGCAGAGCAAGCCAGTCACAGTAAGAAGGAGAAAGAAACAGATCTGATGGGAAAGAGAGAGTCTGGTCATTTCCTGGTCCCCGTTTCTGAGGTCTTCATTAGCCCCACCTCCAACTTTAGAAGAATATCCAATAGATGCTGCAGAAGATAGAATTCTATTAATTGTAAGAAAAGAAGGTATACATTGTTCAGTTCAGATATACAGCATTTTCACAAAGGAATTAAAGTCAATATATCACAAATAAAATACCACTTAAGACTAGGGTTGAGGATGTAGGTCAGTGGTAGAGCACTTGCTTAGCATGCATGAGGCCCTGGGTTTGATCCCCAGCAATACACAGAAAACAAACAAATAAACAAACAAAAAAATCCATAAAAGCAAAGGAATTTGAAGGCCTGAAGCTGAGTGAAATGATTATTCTAGAAAAAATAAATTAAGAAAATCCTCACAACCTCCATCAAAGCAAAGAGGAAAACAGTCTACAGAGTACCTATGGTTAATTGAAAATAGCAAAATCCAACACAGAAAGACAAAAATATAAATTATCAAGGGAACTCTTGGTCCTTTTTTTACAAATAAAACACTAGATAATTTAGTGAATTATATTATTCATATTATGTAATATTTATAATATACATTAGTATATATATGTTTACATATCTGTCTGTCTGTCCATCTGTCTGTCTGTCTATCACTTCAGTATCTCCGGAAGGTTGGTGCAGGATCCCCAGCAGATACAAAATTCCGTAGATGCTCAATTCCTGTTTGTAAAATGTTGTAGTATTTGCACATAACTGGTGCATATTCTCTCCTAAACTTTAAATTATCTCTAGATTGCTACTTATTTTGTGGTCCATTATCATTCATTTGCTCAAGATCACTTTATTGTTTGATTGACTGACAGGACTACTTGCCCTCTAACCTTGCATTCCTTTCCATTCTGTGCTTAATGTAATAGCAACAATTCTAATATCTCTAATTGCATAAAATTGGGATTGTATGTGTTCTCATAAAATGTGTAGCGTTTTATGAGAAGCTGCATCATAAATGTAGAATAAATTGCAGTATGCCTCTTTTTGCTTACTTGGCATTCTATTTCTGACATCCGTCTTTGTGTCTTTGTAATTGGGCGTGACTGCTAATTTTGCATAGCGTTCCTTCATGGGAATCTATCTTACTTTCTTATTCAATTCTCCAGTGAAGCGTATTCACCACTACAAATAGTGCGATATATATCTGCATATATATGCTATTTATGTCTCTTTTTACTTTTAGAATTTCTTTGTTATAATTATTCAAGAAAGAAACAGTTATATTTTACATTTCTCTCCCGATTACATGCAGCTCTCTATAATTCCACTCACAGTGTATTAGAATATCTATATTTCACATCTCTCACATTTTAATAGTTTGACGGCAGTGTCGAGTCCTTAGATTTGATAAATGTACCAAGATTATGTAAGCACTAAGGGAAGCTGAGTGAAAGGGATATAGGAACTCGCTGTAGTGTCTTTACAAATTTCATGTAAATTTAGAATTATTCCAAAATACAAAATAATTTTTAAAAATTAAAATTATTCTTTGGCGTGTATTGTGCTGACAAAATTAGAATACTGCAAAATGCAATATGTGGGGGAAGATGTGCAAATGTAGAACACAGATGACATCTACGTGTACATATATGTATGTATACATACACATCAGTATTACTCAGTATATATAGATGTATTATTGATAGTGTTGAATATCCTTCACCAGAAAATTGAATATCTAAAGCACAGTGGAGTCACATGAAGGAATCCCATGCAAAATGCAAAGTGGAAAAGTTGCATGGAAAGACACAAGAATGGATGTCACAAATATGCAAAATAAATGAAAAGTGGCATATTGCAATTTATTCTTCATTTAGAATGTGCTATAGACCCTATGCAATTAAACATATTAGAATGGTTGCCATTGCAATAGACACATATAATGGAGAGAAACACAGGATTAAGGAGTGGGTATTCATGCCAATCAAACAAAAAAATAAAGTGATCTTGTGCAAGCAAATGATAATGGGCCACAAAGAAGCAGGTTTACTCAACTTATTATACTGGCAAAATTTAGGATATCTTAATCAGATTACTTTGCAAGTGTTCCTTGTTTATTTATTATTTACCTATGTAGTTATTTATTTTTGTTTATTTATTCATTTATTTATTTTCATTTTAAAGAATCTGAAGCTAGGTATCAGATAATGTACAATAGGTTTAGTGTCCACAAGAAAGATTTTATGTATTATGCTTAATAAATTCCAATTTCATTTGTATATGTCAATGATTTAAATAAAGTAAATTGTAAAACATATTTAGTGTTATCCACAAGAAATCTAACTAAAATTAAAATTTAGTTTTGTACCATATAGTATTTGTTCTTGCTCTCCAATTCACAGCAATTGACTAACAGTTTACGTTTTTTAAGAATACTCCTAGAATATAAACACTAAAATGTTATCTCAAAAATAGGGGAAATGCCGTTCTGTTTGCTGGCTCCAATAGAAGACTAATATACATTTTTAGTAAAAAACAAAACCTGGTCAAATAATGAATTTATGAAATTTATAAATTCTGTGGTACATACAAACATCTTTTGCTTACCAACACAAAGACATTTTTAAATAAGAAAATTATCTGGGGCTCATTTATGCAATGAAAATGCAGTTTTGTAAATATCTTAGTTTATCTTCAATCTATTTTCTACATTAGAAAACACTCAAAATTTAACTATGATACAAATGCTAATTACTTCCTAAGGCATTTGTTGTTGTTACACGCTTACACATAAATTACAAATTGTAAATTCATCTAAACAATTTTCTATCAGCACCTAGAAGTCAACATGAAATTGATACTAATTAAATTCGTTTAAAATGCTAAAAAATGTTAGGTGCATTTCATATAAGATATTAATCTGTGTTATATTAGACTTTTGTTATGTGGCAAAATTTTTAAAATCTGAATCACATTTCTACAGCATTTCATTTGCACAGGTTGCCATTTCCATAATTCAACAGTAATTAATGGTTTTCGTGAGTAACCTAAATACATGTGATTATAGAATTTCAACCTGTAATTATATTGTCTAATTAGGAACACTGTCAAATAATTATGAAAGGTGATGACTTTAAATAAAATTTATCCTAAAGTATTCTTTGTTTACTTAGCAGAACATGTGATTACCAAATTATATAGTATTCTCCTCTTCCCAGCTAAGTATCTTTAATGGAAAGCAAATAACATGCCTTCACATCAACTCTTCCCTGGAAGATTAGAAAGTTCACACTCACCCCAAGAAGGTAGAAAAGAATCCATCTTATTCTCCACTCTGTTTTTCACAAGAACAAAGCAGAGAGAATAAATGGGGAAGAGCAACACCCCTTGTTAGAAAATAGCATCACAGTTTCAGGAGAACTGTCTTGTCTTTTTTTTTCCTTTTCTTTTCTTTTCTTTTTTCTTCTCTCCTCTCCTCTCCTTCTTTCCTTTCCTTTTCTTTTTTCTTTTCTTTTCCTCATTCTTCCTTTATTTCTTCCTTTCTTTCTTTGTTTCTTTCCTTCTTTCTGTCATTCCTAGAATCAACACTGCCTCCCAGATTCCTAGAATTAAATACTGAATCATATTATTTAGTGGGAAGAAGGAAGAGATTCACTTGCTATTAATATCTCACCATACCTCCGACTGAAGGCACACCTCGTTCTGGACAGTTTTCCTACCTCAGGCTCTCTCAGCAGGCGGGTGTGTCCCTGTCAGGGTCCTGGCGACTTCGCACAGCCCGGCCCGGATGCCCACGTGCAGACTCGGCCAGGGGCCTGTGCCTCTTGCACAAAGCCTTCCCAGTCCTCATTCACGTAATAATAACATGCATCTTCCCGGCGTGCTTGAGAATCAAGGGAAGAAGTGTTTATGACATACTTTGGAGCTCTGAAAAGTTACAGAATCCAAGAGGTTTTTGTTATTTCATGAGGGTCTTGGCAGCCATATGATGAGATTAAGAGTATTTTCAGTGTGCTTTCTCTTGTGAACCACTGACATTTTTCCGGAGAAAGTTTGCTACGTTGAGATGTCTCTCCTTCTACATATACCCCACCCTGGAAATCACTCATTCCCTTCTCTGTGTTCGAGTAATACGTCATACAGCTTTCATTTTTCATCTTAGTCTGTTGTGAAAATGAGATCTTCTTCACTACTTGAAGAGCAAGGCTACATATTTCATTTTTCTTCCCTGGCACTACTGAAATAGTTGTTATATAGTTTGAATGTCCATAAGTACATGTTGAATAAACAACCAGGGAAGATGTCCTTATGCGGCAGAGTAACATCTCTACCTGACCTCTTACAAATTTACAGTTGGAGACATCCATAAGTCATAGAATCAAGGTAGGACTAAAATTCTAGGTCTAAATGAAATACATCTCTGCAACACAAAATTATCTCGTTAATTATAGGAAAAATGATTTCTTCCAATTTTAAGAAAATAAATTCCCATAACTATAATAGAAAATGTGACCACAACTTCACTCTTATACATAAAACCACAAATTAAAGGCTTTAGAGGAAATAAACACACACCCACATCAGTTTTACTTTACCTTTGAAGAAATTAATGAAAGATGTAGTTACTGCATTTATTCTTTCCAGCACCTCTATTCTTGAGAAATCTACATTGGCAGACGAAGTATTCTGGCATGGTCATGAATGCGATCAGAGGCCAAGATGTTAGTGTGTTACTGTCCGTAAGAGCCAAAGCAGACCCGAGCATCTGGGGTTGTGGAAATTGTTAAATGGGGATCAGATGATGATATGACAGGAGGTTCGTCCAGCATCTCTAACCTTCTTTTAAAATGTGTTCTTAAAATTTGGTCTTTGTGATTTAATTCCCATTTATTCCAGCATAATTTAGTGCAATCCACTGAGGAGTTTTCTGCTCTATTTCCTTTGAAGTGCATAGAACAGAAATAGCAGATCATGTGTCCATTGAGAAATATCTTCTGCTGAACAGAATTTCTAGAAGGGATTTTACAAGGTCTTTCCAAAATTTTGATATTTACTTAAGTAGAACTTTTTTTGTTCCTTTATTACCATAATCAGCAAAATCAAATATATGGATATTTGTGACTCAATGATATTGTCTCAAGGCTACGTTTTCAGTGGGCTTCCACATTATAACCAGTGTTGTTCTTTAATAACAAAGCCCAAAAACGCTGACTCAGGGAGAACAAATTGTGAAATTTGTGACTTACTACCTTTGAATTTCTACAAAATCAGCAAGTTCCAACCATAACAAATAAATAAAAACAATAATCTCAACATTCTCTCATTTCAATAGTTACCTAAAAGTTGTTAGTCTGATGAAACTGCCAAACAAAAATTTGCTTTATCAACTGATTCAGGAGTCTGTATTCAGCATGTTTCCACTAAGATTTTTAATGGATAATCCAATCCTCCGTTTAGTAGATGGACTGTTATCTTGGACAAGTCAGGAGGAAAGGAGACAGGGTCTGAAGAATTGTCCCTCCAGATGGTTCACAGGAATTACTCTTAGCTGATAGTCTGACATAAATATATATTGGCCTAAACATTAAAGATAAGACGCCGCTGACTTATATAGGTTTTGCAAGATATCAGTTCTCAGAATTGTGCTGAAGGTTAAGGGTAGAATCAAGAAAATTTATAGCTAAAAAGAATTCTGTGAGCTGCTGCATGGAACAGTTGACCTTTTAGAAGTTGCAAGTGAAGTTTTCTTTCATGCTTACCTTTGATTTTACTTTATAATTATAGATGTGTAGTGACAAAAATGAATTAAATGAACTATTATAGCTTTAAACACATTACAGTATTATTTGCCCAGGTTTTCTGGTAAGAGGATAATGTCCTACAAAGAACAACATCAAGTTCCTGAAGGAGAAGCTTCATGCGTCATCTTCATATTCCTCACAGTATCTACTAGACAGTTAGGAATAATGTGGGATGTTGCCAAGTATCTGATGGCTTCAGTCAAATCTCTGTTGTCAGTACCGTGTGTAAGAATGACTTGCGTGCTCTTGAGTCCCAAGAGGAAGATAAGTCAAAAGTATTACACTTATAAAGCCTGCTTGGAAAACAAAGTTCACAAATATTAAATGGTTAGATGATAATGAATGAATGTATAACACCAAAACAAAAGATCTATGTAAATTATCTTCTAATTTTCATAACCCTAACACTAAAATAGAAATTGTTGTGCTGTGGCTTACATCTGAGGCCTCAGGAGCTCAGAGACAGCTAGTGGAAGGTCAATCAACTAGATTATGGGGGCACTGCAGCTGGCTTGGGGTTGGGTGCTGGGCCCTAGTTGGAAGAGGTGAGTCACTGGTGGTGTGACCCAGAAGTGCATGTCTCTGTCTCTGGCTCCTGCCTTTCTCCCTGCTTCCTGGCGGACAGGAGGTGGGTAACTCTTCTCTGCCATGTTGACCTGCTTTGAAGCCAGCAGCAATGGACTGAAACCTTTCACAAACTATGAACTAAAATAAGCCTTTCCTCCTTTAATTTTGGGATTTTGGCTATTTTGTCCCAGGGATGAGGAAAGTGATTAAGACATATTGCACTTAGTCATATAAATATAATGGAAGGAAGAGAAAACCATGTATCTTGAAGCTAGCAAGGAATTATCAAAAGCCTGGAACTGGAAAATCGTGCTGGTGTGAAAGGTGTGCCTCAGAAGTTTAGAGAGGAAAAGACTAATAAAAAGTAATGAGCTTTTTTGTTTGTTTTTGTTTTTTGCAGAAAAATGGCATTTAAAGGACCTACAGGCTTTTAGAATGCACAGGGAGAGGAGTTTGGCCAATTGAAAGAGAGAAGAAACTATGTTGATAAAGGGCAACAGAACGATTACAAGAAAAGTAGGCTGGCTGACCTCAGGATTTATATTACAAATATCAAACTATAAAACAAGGACAAATAAGTAAATTGAGGTCAGGACAAGAAGGTTTCTCTCAATGATAGATAGGAAAACACGGAACTTATTTTTTTGGGCAAATGGAAATCACTTAAATATTTTGACCATGTATGGAAAAAATGGAAAATTAAACTTCATTAAATTTAATCTACATAAGAAAAATAATTACATTTACTCTCTATAATTAGAGAATAGATCTAGGACCAATAAGTAGAAATTATAGAAGATGGAATTTTGCTCAAAGGGGAAAATATGACAATTTGTTTTAACTGATCATGTCATAGAACAGGGGTTTCCGATCCCAGAGCCACAGACCAATACTTAAGGACCACACTGCGCGGCTGGAGGTCCACGGCAGGTAGACAAGCAAGCTACACTTCATCTGTATTGACAGCCACTCCCCATAGCTCCTGTCACCGCCTGGGCTCTACCTCCTGCCAGATCAGCGCTGCACTAGATTCTCAGAGAGCACTAACCCTCCCGTGAACTCTGGAGAGGAAGGATCTAGGCTGCAGCTTCTTTATGAAAAGCTAAATCCTGATGATCTGAGGTCAAGCAGAGCTAGGCCAGTGCTGTGGCATGTCATTATTATGGATTACAAACATAGGTTAACAAAAAAGAAACTAACCCCCCAGTGGAAACATTGTCTTCCATGAAACCAGTTCCTGGTGACAAAGAGGTTGGGGACTGCTGACATAAAGCAACTGAGGAGGCACAAATTTTCCATTATTAGTTTAAAAGGTCTTGTTCTTATCAGTTCTGCTATAGAAAAAAGTCAGACATCAAAGAGATGCTTAGAAGGATAATGTTATTCCAGACATTTGAGAAATGCCATGTGGGAGGAGAGGGCAGATTATGGGTATCAGAGTGAATCCAACAGGCTTTGCTAGAGTTTAGGGGCAAGTGATCCAGGCCTTCACACCACTCATTGTACCAATAAGGTTGTTGCTACCGGTGTCTATGAACTCACGGTGCTCAGTGCTTACATACCTTGTATATTTAGTCTCTCTAAAACCCCAGAGAGTACATGCTCCTGCTCCTTATTTTACAGATAAAATGTGGAGTAATGGAAATGGGGAAAGTCAAAGACATTTGAAAGGACAATATGAGTGGACTGATTAATATGTTACTGTTAATAAAGCAATGGACTGAGGCTAAAGTTATCTGATTTGATATATTCTGCTTTCTACCTTTGAATTAAAACATAGTTCTCTAACCATCCATGGCAACACCTTGGGATTCACTGGGTGTTAATGTGTACTGAATCTCAAATGTTACCATTTTTATCTAGTAATTTCTCTTTTCCTCAAACTGTTTTACTGTGGATTATCACCACCATATTTAAAAAATACTTGAATATAGACACTAGGTAAGGCATGAGGTGAAGTCTCAGCAATAAAAGATAAACAGGCCAGAGATAGCAGGCTGAAATCAAACAATCAAAAGGGAAAGTGCTCACCAACCTGCTCTGTTATGATACACCATTTAGAGATCGGTTTATTCAAAATATATAAATATACATATATGAAATAACCATTTAATATATAAATTTAAATTATAAATTTAGTATATAAATATAAATACTATATATAACATATAAAAGAACGATATTTTGGCAGAGCAGTGGTATGTGTCTGTGATCCCGGGGCTCCTGGAGGCTGAGGCAGGAAGTTCAAACCCAAACTGAGCACTTAGCAACTTAGTGAGACTCTTTCTCAGAAAAAAGAAAAAAATTACAAAAGATTGGAGATGTAACTCAGCGTGAAGGCTTTGCCTTCGATCCTCAGATTGACAAAAAGGAAAAAGAGTAAGAAAAGAAAAAGAAAATCGAACGAGACATTTGAATTGCTGAAGTTGATGCCAAACTTTTTGGCGGTACCATTAGCTTACAGTTCAGTACTTTCGGCAGAAGGCGTGAGGGAATCATTTACAAATACACTTCGTTTTCGGCCACGTTTAGCCCTTGCTGTCCGCTGGTGATCCTGTTGGAAGCGCCCTTCGCTTCCTCACCCTGTGCAGGTCCCTCGCCCCGCGTCTTCTCGTCACTTCAGGTCACTTCAGAGGCAGAGGTTCTGTCTGAGCCCCGGCACACGTACGTGTGTGTGTGTGTGTGTGTGTGTGTGTGTGTGTGTGTGTGTTTCCAGCGCCCTGCATTCTCGGGAGGCCAACGACTACTTGTTCGCGCTCTTTGCGGCCCCTTCTCCTCACTGACTCCCTTCCTCCAACTCTGAGAGCTGGATGTAACAGTTACTTCAGGATTTGTTCAAATGAAGAGCGCAGAACGGACAGGTGTTGTGTAACCGAGTTAATGCATTTGGGCCGGGGGAGGGGGGGAAGGCTGGATTCATCTCCTCTGCCTGCTGTCTACGGTCTACGGGAAGCTCACTCCCCTAGCTAGTGTAACTCCACTCTACTAGCCTAAGTCATTTTCCTCTAAGAGGGATGATGGAAATGTATGGTGAATGCTTATAAGCTTGTTACAGTAAGAGACACATTGCCATTAATGGCCCTCTAGAACATTCCTCCCTTCAGGCTCACAGACCTTTGTCCTGGGCTCTTTGTTCCCGGGTCCTCCTTCATCTGTGTGCTCACCGGCTGTGATGAAACCTTTGATGGATGCTGGCGCCCAGTGCCATCCATCTGACAGAAAGGCCGGCTCCCGAAACACTACAGGTGGGTCCCCACTCATCTTATTCACCAGGGATGACACCATTCAACTTCTGGCTCTTCCCCAAAGTCAAAATGAGCACGAAAGGTAAACGTTTTCAGTTCACTTAGGACATCCAAGCAGCCAGGACAGTGCAGCTAAAGACATGAAAGAGGGCTTCCAGAACTGCTCCACAAAGTGGCAATACCAATGGGGTGAGTGTGTTTAAAGCAAGCACGATCAGTTTGAGGGGTAATGATGGCGATGTGTCTTTCATTGTATCATTTTTGCTGTAAATATTTATCATGTTCTTCGATCTTACTCCATCGGTCATGCTCAGCAGACTGATTATGGCGTAGCATTTATATTAAACTTATATTCCTCAAAGTAACTCAAATTTTCACCGTCTTCTAAATGTTTAATAAATTTAATGGTGTAAATTATTATCCCAGTTCTAAAATAAAAATAAGCAAACAGGTCTGGGTCTACAAAACTAAAAAATGAATTTAAAACAAGCAGAAATTAAATCCACTGAAAATGTGGCAGCAAATTACAAGTTGGTTAATAAAAACATAGCCAAACTACAGGTGGTTTGCTTGGTTCAAACTGTTTCTACAGTGCCTTCAAGTGTAGCATGTGAGATGCCCTCTTCCAACCCACCATACTCCTCTGCTTTACACCAGGACTTGACACATTTATGTTAGCTTCTTGGCATTTTGAGATATTCAAACTTTTGTGGCTCCTCAGCTATAACTTGCTTGACATTATGAACATGATCAACATTTTTCTTCATGTATTTCATTAATTGCATTTCTTTACATTGTTTAAACTACTTAATTTCTATAAATATAAGGTGTACTAAATCAAAGTAATGCCCTAATAGGTGCAAACATGTAGGAACTTGTATTACTAATGAATATATACGATATATATGTTAGATATATAACATACATACATGCTACTATTAAAGAATGACTATTAAGATTATATAGGGAAAACTTTGTTTTGATTGTATTAAACATCATGCACAAGACTTTCTCTCAAGTAGACCTCTAATTGTTGTTTTTATTAGGTTTGGTTTGAGGCCATAATCCATATAAGTAAATTGTACATATTGTAAAGAAAGTATGAGATAGCTTTGGACATATGCATGCATCCTAATACCATCGCCACAGCTGACAGGAGAAATATATCCAGCACCTTCAAAAATGCCCTGTGTCCTTTTGTAGTTATTGTTAGGTCGGTTGGGTGTGTGGGAGAAAAGAATTATTGTTGTTGTCTGTTTAGTAAGTATTCTTAAATGAAATCTGTGTTCTTGATAAATTTTAAAGAATATATATATTTATATATATACTTTATACATATATAATACAGAATTGTATATGATATATATATATATATCTCATATCTCTACAACTTACTGATTTCACACAATAGAAGGTATAAAACCAAAGGAAAACAATTCGGCACTCATCATCTACCATTTTTCTCTGTGGTAACTAGCACTCTGTTCTCTGTTTCTGTGAGTTTGACTGTTACAGACACCTCACATAATAGTCTCATGCAGTGTTTGTCCCCCTGGGACTGAGTTATAACACTTACCATTATGTTTTCTAGATTTATACATATTGTTACAAATGGCAGAATATTCCTTTTTCTAAGGCTCAGTAAAATTCCATTTTATGTATATACATTTTCTTTGTCAGTAAACATATGGCTTATTTTGATACGTTAGCTATCATGGACAATGGTGTAAAGAACATGGGGATATAGATATTTCTTAGATGGACATATGAATACAATCAGACATATGAAAAGGTGCTTATCACTAATCATGAGGGAAATACAGGTCAGAAACCACAGTGAGATAACTTTACATCTGTTATGATGGATACTATCGAGCAGAAGAAGGAAGAGGAAGACGGCACAAAGTGTTCAAGTGGCTTTGGAGTGAAAGAAATTATTCACAGTTGGATGAAATGTAAATCGGAACACCTACTTTGGGAAACATGGAAATTCTTCCAAAAGTTAAAGATGAGCTACCATGTGATGCAAGAATCCAACTTCAGGCTGAACAAGATAACTTGTCTTTCAGAGTTTCGATTTCCCATACACAAGAAAGAAAACTTACAGTACCTACTTCATAGGAAACTTCAGAGAACTAGACTGAAGAAAATAAACCTTATAAAGTACATAGCACACTCTAATGCATAATATATGTTAGCATTTATTGTCTATATTGGACTTACTAATAGATTCACCATCATCTTTTCAAAACATAATATAGCTTATTGTATGATATCAAAGGTCATACCTTATTTAAGAACTTTGCCCTTTCTTCTTCTTTAACCACCGTCCAACTTCAGTACAGAACTACATATGCTGTAAGGTAAGTAGATATGACTGACAAGTCATAACAGAAGGACAAATCATAGCAATACATGTGCCGGTTAAATTATCTCTGGCTGTTATTTTCCAAATAGTGCCAGTTTCCATGAACAGGAGTACAAAATAAATTCTTTGCAGACATGGCTGTCTAATTCACTTGTCATTCTTGTATTACCTAGCACAGACTTTGGTACATAGATGGTTTCAACACGTAAATGTTGAGTTTAGATAAACACATCAGAATCCTGACATACCAGCATTCAAAAAGCCATAGCAAAGAATACATTTTGAATAATAATCTATGTCTACGTTCATTTTTCTACCTGGTTGTGGGTCTTCTAGTACATTAACCTCCCCACATTATCAACATTTCCTTTTGCTTCTCATTCTTTCATTCAACTGGTTTATATTAAATATAAATTGTGTTTTAAATGTTGTTGCTTTAAGAGCCTAAAAATATGGATGAAGTCATTGTCTAGAGCCTTAATACTTAAACTTTCTGCAGCATTAGAGCACCTGGTAGCTTGTTAAAAATATAGACTCTCAGGCCTTAACCCAGGCCTCCTGAATCAGAGGTTGCATTTTAACAAGGTCCCCAGGTGTTCCATTACACAGTCAGGAGACAGACTGGGCTCCACACAATAATTACTGTGTTTATAAAACTACAGGTGTCTGCAAAGAAGTGGAGAGGCAATAATATTGAACACCTTAACCTATTAAATCTAGTAATTTGAGAGAAACCTTTTTGAATATGTACATGAGCTTTTATAGAAGTACCACTTAACGTTACCACAGAATACATTTTAATGCTGTGACAACTATGGTTCTAAATCATGACATGTCATGATAAAGAAACAAAGGTACCAGGACTGCATGTGGCTGTTTTCTTTAGGCCTTCTCACTGATAGATTCTGAGGAAATTTTATCAACCCATATCATTTTGTCTTATAAGAAATGCCCTTCATGAATCTATTTTGTGTGTGTGTGTGTGTGCTGTGGATGGAACTCAGGGCCTTGTGCTGGCCAGGAAAGTATTCTGAGCTAAATTCCCAGCCCCCACTTCATGAATCTTAACAGTGACAAATTCTACATGGAAGTAAAGAGAAAAATATTTCCCAGAACCAGAGATGTTAATTCTCCTGCCATCTCAGAAAGTTAAATCAGAGTTGCAGCCATTTCTGTCACCTGAAGTAATGTGGCGGGAAACAGCGTCCCACGTGAAAGGACATCTAGCAAAGGCACTTGCTCATCAGATAAGCTGCACTGCGACAAGAGGCAGGTAATTGGGAAAGTTAAAAGTCAAAACTATGACATCAAGAGAGAAGCCGGATCACAGATAGGTCTGGATTGGCTGAGAAACCTAGAGGCGCCCACCGAGAGCCTGAATCAAAAGGAGCCTCCACGTGCCGTGAACCTCAGTCCAGGTGCCTGCTGCAGCCGGCTTACAGAGCAGAGAGAGAGCAAGGTGATGCAGACCAGACACCCAGAGTGAGTGGGGCTTCATGTGCTAATCCGGAAGGGACCTGGGCATCCTGGCCGGTACTGTGGCCTGGCATTGGCTTCTGGTGCTATTCCAAGCAGTTGCTAGGGCACAGTATGTTAGTGACAAATGTATTAGAATGTGATCTAATTAAAGCTCATTATAGTAATTATAATCAGATCAGAGGAAGGAAAAAATTCTTTCCTATGCCTTCGCCACATTTGTTGATGCTCCATCATCTGCTCTGAAACAACCTTTTCGAGGCTCTCGGTATACCCAGAAATTACTATTTTTTGCATATTTAAAATTTATGATAGGAAAATTTCCTTACTGTGTTTCTTATGTGGCATTTCCTGGATTAAGAGTCATGAAATAAAATCAGCAATAAATTAGGGAAAACATAAAACACCATGGGCACTGTGAAAATGGCCCAGGTCCAAGAATAGCATGCTAAAAAGCAAGCACTTTGGACTGCTTAAACCCTCCTAAGTTTTCAACACTTCTTTTTTTTTTTACACTTCTTTAAGGAAAACCTCTGGTTATATATCATGGCAAGGACTTTCTCTCCCCTTGGGTCTCCTGCTTTCCTTATTTATATATTGATTTAAGAGCTAGCTAAAACAGGCTGACTACATGACAAGTAGAATGCCTTTCCAACAAACTGAGCAGGACACCAACGCTGCTATATTATGCTCAGACTACATTCAGATAGCAGCCCGGTGTGCATGTAGGCAGATGAGGTGTAAACAGCTTATAAAAATCTTTTTACGGGCTGTTTCTGTGTAAGAACAAGTGTGGAATTGTGTATCAGCATTTTGTACCAGGAAGATAAACACTGCTATTCCTAAATTTACACCTTCAATTGAAACAGTTTAGCCACTCTGTTTACGGTGCCCAGGACATACTTTTCCTGGCCTCTTTGCCTTTTTATGACTTTCTTTCCTCATCCAAATCTTGTTTGTCTGGATCAAATGCAAGTCCTTTCTCAGCAAAGCCTTTCTGAACCCAGTGGGAATCAAGCTCTTCCTTTTTCCACTTAGAAAACATCATTTACTTCACCAAGACATGAAAAAAGAAGTTCGCCTGTTATATTTACATCCATTGTTTCCTTGTTGTATAAATGCAGTTTATCACCAGTCCCACCGGGCCCTGCCGGAACTCCTACATCCCTGTGTGGCAAGTTACCTGGCTATACCTATCAGAATTTACCAGGGGACAGTTTCCCTCTTTTTATCCATCATGCCACCACCCATAAGCAGTTAGACTTTCAACCAATATTAGATAAATAATGGAATATTCGAGCAGATGAATTGGAAATAATGAGCAAACACTATTTCAATAGAACAAATTAATTCTAAATGAGTAGACTTGTGGGTGAATGTAGCTTGTGCAAGCACATGCCCAGAAGAAACCTGTCAGTCTGAAGCTAATTCTATACTAGTGTTCTTGGTTCTATCCCTGAATAAATTATAGGACAGAGATACTCAAAATCAGTGCACCTGAGAGTCATCTGAGGCGGGGATGCTTTTGAAAGTTCTTTGGGCCCCAGACAACAGATTTACTATATCAGAGTCTCCAGAGGGACGGGAGGGCTTAAAGGTTCATGTTATCATGAACCTAAAGTACAACCAGGATCCAGATCTAAACTCTGCTCTTTGGCAATTGCAAGTAGTTCTTGGGTATCTCTGGGTGGTTGTTACTGTACCAGGCCCCTCGGCCCCATAGCATTAAGCCAACTAGAGGAGAATCAGTGTTTCAATACTTTGAGCAAAACGTCTGAAATTCACTCTACTGCAGTCAGCCTTGATTTGGTTAACAAGTTCTTTCTCCCAAAACTAATACTCAGGTTAGTTATAGACCTAAGCCAATCACAAAAAAATAAACAGGAGAATTAATTTCACTCAGACTTCCTTAACCAGGAAATTCAGAACCACGTTAGGAAGAGAGAAGGAGAAATGGGTGCCTAATGGGGAAGTATCCACTAGATTTGATGGTGATTTTCCCTGCTAGAAAGTAAGTTACTATCATCCTATCATCCATTCACATGGTGACCTCAGGTTCAGTACTTAGAAAATGATGATCTCAGGGCATTTATAAAACAATGATAGATATAATGATCAGCCCTAGATTCTTTACAATTGTAAAAACACGAGAATGGACAAGCTATCATAATAACTGTGGCAAATGCAATGCTATTTGTGTACATTAACAAGTTTGCTTCTCCCTAAATGTCTACTAGGTAATGAAAAAAATTATTTACCTTTTTTTCACAACTCAGATCTAAAAAGGTAAAATGTTTGCCTAAATTTACACCTGCATTTGAGCCAGGATTGGGGCCCCAGTCTTCGCACTCCTACTCTAATGATCTTCCCACTTTTCACTTTTCACATTTGAAAAATACATTATTTAAAATCTCAACCATATGACTGCATTTCTACATAAAGCTGTTTTCTATATTTGGCTAATGCAAAGCAGAATTTTAACTAGCGTCTATCTTCTCAAGAGCTTTGCATAATTTAAATTCTCCACTTTCCATATACGAAGTGAACATTCAGTTTAGAAATTAAAGTTAAGAGATGATTCCTGGCCTGAATGCACACTGTGTGTACTTGGTGACATGTAAAAACAGTAACACGGGATTACATGGCGCCTTTTGACGTCATCCAGAACAAGATCCTCGTTCACAGCTGGCCAAGAGAAACCAGGAATGTCAGCAAGCAAATCACTGGGTAGAATGTGTCTTATCTTTCCCACCTGAGTCTTTGCTCGCGTCTTCGTTATCTGGCTACTTCCTTTGGCACCTGGCCCCACAGGACCATCTGGACCTTGTATTCTTCTAGTGTCTGAAATGACTTCTGCTGCTCTCTGGGAATCACTAGCACTTTCCCTGCTCCTTATTCTTTATGCTTCCCTCTCCTTGTGCCATCCACTGTCACCCTTCCTCTGAGGTCTTGGAAACAACTTAACACTGGCCTCTTGTTCCTATTCACTGACCTGCCATGCCCGCCCACTGTGTTTGATATCTGACTAGCCCTGCTGTCTGGCAAAAGCTATTATTGACCGAGTTTAAATTTGAAAAAGCAAATATGCCTCTCGCTTATTTGTTTGAGACAACAGGCCAACCTTTGCAGACCTTGTGAGACAAAGAAGAAAACCTCATCGGCATGCCGCGGCACTTGCAGATTTCTAGAGTTACCTTCCTTCATGCTGTCCTCAGACTTTAAAAACCTCTGGTGCCAGAAGTTGCTCAGAAACCAACGTGCACACACTCCAAGTCCCGATCCTGTAGATGCTGCCGTGCTCTTTTCCAGCACAGCTTCGTTACTGCATCCGTGATCCAGGATATTAATGAAGCAGCTGGATGGGAGCTGTGCTTTTCATACAATGAAGGGAAGGAAACACTGAGCAGAACCCATTTACAACCACTGCATTATCAGAGGGCGAAATGAATGTCAGCTTAGAAGCACCATCACTGCCCTGCTGTGACTCGCCCTGTCATCAGAGCCTCTGATGCTGCCCTGCCCACACGGTCAGAGGACAGCGGAGGCACTAAAGGGCGGGCTGCCATTGTTTCTTTCAACCAGGTTCTACATGTTTCTCTGTGTCATAGAGCGGTGTTAGCTTCTTTGTCTTATTTATCAGTCACTAGAAATCAAAGTTAAATGGTCAGAATCGGAGAGAGAAGAAAGAGTAATGGAAGAAACAGATAATTAAGTGACTTCTCATGTTTTACAAACTGTCTATGTTAAGCCCTCATCAGCCTAAGAAATGGAGGCTCATCTGAATAAATCACAAAACAACTATGTGTAAGACTGGGGAAATTTTCAGGACTGGGTGAGGAAGTTTTCCTTTCGTGTTGTAGAACATCAACCACCTCCTATTCCACTGTAAAATCTATTAAAAGAAATCTGCCCACAAGAAAGATTTCAAAATGACCAATGTCATTTTGAAAGGTTAGGCATCTTACTGGCAGGCTAGCACCATTTTAAATTTTATAAACTTGTTCGTGACTCATTAACAGTTGTATTCCTTCTTTAAAAGATGCAGGGTAGAAACGTTTTTCACCCCAACATTGATCCTAAGTCGAAGAATGATTACTAAAATGTCACTGATATCTAGAGTTAGATTCTCCCTCCCTTCTAGGAGAGTCCATGCTTGGTTCCAGGATCGAACAGAGAAGACCATTCAGGACGCTTATGACACTAAACACCTGGTATGTGGACGGCAGAGAAATCTTTGCTTGGAAATCATTGTGGAGGTGCTGTAGACCGACCAATGGCTCTGATCGCTGGTTGCCCTTCTCTCTACACTAGCTATGGGGCTTATTAAAAATACAGGTGCCAACACACCTTCTAGGAGCAAGCCTGACTGGAAAACCGTGGGGACGTTTTGAGGCTCTGTATTTTAACAAGCTTTCCAATAATTCCTATACACAGGAAAATTAGAGCATTGCTCCAGGTCCCTTCATCCCTCAATTCCCTCAAGTGACTGCAGTACCTTTACAGGCTTTTATCAAATTGGTTTCTGTGATGATTGATTGATCGTGTCAGTTTGTAAAAGAAGTTTA
>PVJO010000249.1:175289-273960 GCA_004026905.1 Hystrix cristata
AAAAAAAAAAAAAAAAAAAAGGAATGCATTCTTGAAATTCTAAAGAGAACGTGATTGGATTGAAGATGAACAAGCCTTCAACCAAAGCAGTATATTCAACACAGATTCTGTGCCTGGCAAACTTCACCTTTAGCCAGTACAGCAGAAAACAACAGCAAGAACACAAATGGTGGGAAAGTATAGAACTCAGAAAAGCCAACTAAAGCATTGAATTACACTGGCCACAATTCTCAGTCCTTATTAAAAAAAAAAAAAAAAAGCCAGAATGTAAAGGTATACCTTTACATTATACCATTGACTACTGAAATATCAAGTAAGTTTATTTCAGCCTTCGTCCTGGTGAGAGGAGAGAGTCTATTTCTTTCATTTTAGTCATTGTGAAAGATCTTTCTATGTGACCCAAATTGTGGGTACTGATTGGACTTACAGGAGTTACTGCTTTAAACTGTGCTATTATGAAGATTCTCTGTAATGCTATTTTGCTTGATCTCTGTGGTAACAGCACTCTTCGTTGGTCCATCTGTAGCTTAGCTCATGCCCTTGTAAGTATCTTTCCAGGGAGAAATGTATGTGTTCCTGGTAATCAGGGAAGGGAGATTCATTTTTATAACTTTATATTTAAGTATTTACTTGTCTGTATTGCCAGTTGTTTGACCTGTATTGACAAAGTGCATTCACGTGAGTTCCTTTGTGTGTGAACCAGGATTTGTGTTTCTAGAACACCTTCAAAAGTGTAGAACAGTTCCTAGACTGCCTGTGGCCCTTGGAGTGGGAAGAGATTCTCAGGGAGCTTAATACATTGCAACAGTCGCTTTCAGAGGTTTTATTTATATTTTATCAGTATGTGTTGGTAGTACTTAATGCTTACATTTCTTATGTGGAGTTGGTACATGTGCCTAACACTTAACTCCTTCTTTCTTCCCTTTTCCCTTTCCTCCATCCTCCCACCTCCATCTCTTGATCCTCTTCCCATTTGAGAAAGATCTCACTCCCTACTTGGTATTATCTATCTTTTATTTTGCTCTTCATATTTTGGATTTTTCATATAACAGAAGCCATGTGATATTTAAGCGTGTGTTTGATTTACTTGATTTAACATTACGATCTCAACTTGCATCTATTTTTCTAAAAATAACGGAAGTTTATCTTCTTTAATGGCAGAGTAGTACTCCGCTGTGCATAAATACCACATTTTCTTTATCCGTTCATCTGTTATGAACCTACATGCTGCTTCCAAGATGTAACTATTTTGAATTGTGCTGCTATAAACATGGATAAGCAGGTATCACTGTAATACATCTTTGACTCTTTCAGGAGGATACCTAGCAGCGTCAAGTGGAATTTCTAGTTTTAGTGTTTTTTTTGAGGGGGGGGCCCCATAAGTTTTTTTTTTTTTTTTTTTAACCAAGAACATATATTGGCACATTGTATACATAATGATCACATTCAACATGGTTATTTTGTACCTGTACATGATATATCTTGGTTTTCCCCCTCTTCCCTTCCCCTGCCTTCTGTTCCCCCACCCTTTCTTATTTGCATCAGGTTTATTTACATTTTTCCATTTTTCCCTTTCTTCCTTCTTTTCTTTTTCCCTTCTTTCTTTTCCCACCTCTCCCTATCTAGTTCCCCTCTCTTTTGAATACTGTCTTTTTTACATAGTATCTATTATACTTCTTTGTCCTTATTTTACACTTATGGTTTCTCATATCAGAGAAACATAGTTTTAGTTTTTTGAGCAATCTTCATACTGGTTTCCATAGTGGTTGTATTAGTTTACATTACTATCGAATACTTTGTGACACACTCCAGCATTGTTGGTTCAGTTTGAGAACAGCGAACTTGCTTTAGAGTCAGCCTGTGGATATAGCAAGCCTTTGTGCACTCTGACCAGAGTAAGTCACAACAAAATAATCTTCCAAAGCACAGGCCCTTGATAATAAACAAATGACTTGTGTTTTAGTTACTTTTCTCTCGTTGCTGGGACAAAATACCAGACACCCAAAGTTAGGGGAAGAAAGGTTTATTTGGCTCACAGTTTGTAGAGGTTTCAGTCCGCAGTCAGCTGGGTCTGAGGGAGGGGGGCATGGCAGACAGGCAGGAGGCAGCAAAGGTAGGCAAGGAATGCAAGCAAGCAGCTAACCAGCTTCTTCCTGTATTTTATATCTTATCCAGGCTACCTGTTTTTAGGGTGGGTAGCACTCCCACCCTTAATCCTAATACCCTTAATCCTAGCATCACATCCTTGATCCCAGCAGAACCATGCCAAACCGATCAGTGGATTAATTTAGTAACCACACACTCTAGATCCAGCTATCTCTTACCACGTGAGGCTTTGGGGGGACATCTAGACACAAACCATAAGAAATTGTTAACTGGTAAACATCTTCCATGTGACATACATGTTGTTCATTTTTGGAAAAAGGTTAAAGGGTGTGTTCTCATTGTGTTATTAGAATTGGTCGGTCTTCCTTGAGTCATTATGGAGGAATTGAAACCAGAAGTTAGTGGTAACTAGTAGTTGCCATGGTGAAGACAGTTTTACCTGATGCTGAGTTCCCCTCCAGGTCCTTCCAAACCCTTCGCTTTCCCAGGCAAAGTAACAGTAATTTACCGTTCTTGTTTGAAGACCGATATGACTCTCCCGTTTCACCTAATCACATTGTCTGCATGTCTTGTTTGAAGGCTTCATGTGCAGTTTGCTTACTGTGACTCCAGCTGTTGCCTTGATGTCAATGTCATTGTCCTTTAGATCACAGGTCATACATAGATGTCTCTTGTTTAATATTTTTTTTAAGTAACTTTGCCATTACTTCCCAAACTGTTTTCCTCAAGGTCAACACTGATGTTTAATTGTGTCCTTTATATCACATTGTCTTGGTCTTCAGAAGGTGAGAGGCATCTATTGCTAAGTATGAAATTACTCTATAACACAGCAGTTCAAAACAGTTGTATACATTTACTATTTTAACATTTTTCATGAATCAGGAATTTGACCGCTGTTCCCCTGAGGAGCTCTAGCTCAGAGTCTGCCATGGTTTGAATATGTCCCTTGAACCTATCTGTCTTCAAAACTTAAACCCCAAACTCATATGTTAAGGCCATCTGGAGGTGGGAACTTTGGGAGAGGGTTAGGGGCACCGAAGTGGCATTCACGACCTTATATGAGGACGATGAAAGACCCAAGCCTGAGTGCTTTGTCCTTCTCACCATGTGATGCTTCCACCTTGTTATGATACAATAAGAAGGCCCTTGCCTGGGGTTAGCACCATCCTCTTGTCTTCCTAGACCTCGGAACCATGCCTTATACAGTACCCACTTTGGTATTCGGTTGTAAAAACAGAAAATGGACTAAGGTAGTGACTGCAGCATTGCCATCAAGACATGAACTTGAGCTGTCCCATCTGATGGGTTGATGGGGATTGAGGACATGCTTCTGGTGTGGTTCACTCACCTGGCTGGCGGTTTGGTACTGGCTGTTGGTGGGAGGCCTCAGTTCTTTACCATGTGAACTGTCCTATGGGGCTACTTGAGCATCCTCATGCCATGGTGGCTTGGTGGCTTGCTTTGCTTGGACAAGTGATGTAAGACAGAGCAAGGTAGAAGTCACACATCTTCTCTAACCTAGCTTGAGAACAACAGGTCATACATCATCATTTCAGCAATACATGGGTCAGCCCCTTTTACCAGAAGAGAGAATTGTGTCTACCCTGGAAGTGAGATTTATTGCAGGTCATCTTGAATGAAAGCTACCCTGAGGCTTATAGACTTCAATGTGTGTGTGTGTGTGTGTGTGTGTGTGTGTGTTTTCCTTTGGTAAAAATGTGAAACAGAATTTATAATATGTGATTTGGGTAACAAACCCAGAAGTTTAAGTTTTGCTTAAAGTTTGAATGGCACAGTGTAGTTACAAACCATTGAGCAGCATCTTTAGGATGCAGCATAAATGTCTGAAGTCTTCTCCACAGTAGATTGACTTCCATCCTCACCCAGGGCACAAAACAAGGACAGATTTTCATTTGATGCTACCTACACCCTGATAGTCCTTCCCTGAATCTGCTTTGCCATTTCCTTTAAAGAAGCATTTTAGGTTCTATTAAAAAAGAAGTCCCAGCTTTACAATTTTAATTTCATAAATGTGCAGATTGGAAATTCCTCTGTTACTTTCTTACCATAGATAAAGATAAGCCTGTGCGTCTCACTATTTAATTCTTTAACTCCCAAAACATAGAAATCATTTAAATATGTGTCAGTTGAATAGGAAAATAAACAATACAATGAATAGTAGGGATTTCAAGTGAAATGTGGTTAGAGTAATGAATTATGGAGAGGGGAAGGAAGGAAAGATTAAGAGCAGTCAAAGGATATCAATGATGAAATATTGAAAACAATTCCCTTGGAGTTTGGGTATAGGACAAAAATGCCTGCTGTTATCACTTCTATTCAAATTATACTGAGCACCTCCCCAGTGTAATAAAGCAAGACAAAGAAAGCAAAGATCCGAAGATTAGAAAGAAAAGAATAAAGAGGAAAGGAGGGGAGGGGAAGGGAAAAAGGAAAAAAAAGAAAAGAGAAAATAGAGCTGGTTCACCAACACACTACTGGATGGATTTTACAAGCACACTGAGTAAAGAAACTTCCATACTGAAAAAGCACATGCTATACAGTTTCTTCTTTAGAAATTATTAGAAATCAAAATAGTGGGTTCTCTTAGGGAGGAGAGTAAATGTAGACAGTATAAAGAGACTTCTAGAACATTGTCAACAGTCTGATTTTCATTGTAACCTGGAACCTGGTTGAACAGGTGTATAAAAACCTAATGTTTCTATTATACGCATACTTTTCACTTGTATATTGTACTTCCATTTAAAAATATACAGCACTGTTAAAATAACTAGGTGCCTGCTGGCTTAAAAGTGTTGAAGATTAGTAGCTTAAATGCCTAGCATAATTTCATTTCAAATGCGATATGCTAATTCACAGGCCAGCAAACTTTCTAAGAGACAGACTGAATGTTTTAGGCTCCAAGAACCTTCTGCTGGCAGGCCCGACTACCCCTCACTGCCATTGCAGCTTAGCAGCCATAAAATGCGTAAACTAATGGATGTGATTGTGTCACAGGACAAACGTTACTGACAAAATCCGGTGGTGGCCTGCAGCCTCTGTTAGCAAACCAACCCCTGTGCTAGTCATGTCTAATAAAATTTGATATAAATGATTAGAAAGATGATTGAAATTATCTATCTCAACCCCCCTAACTCATAGAAAAAGACCACAAATACTCAGCACGAATGAGCTGTTCAAGTCGCAGCCGCCTGAGGGAGCCCCTCTGACCTCTCAGGAGCGTCTCCAAACCACCTCACCTGCGATGGGCACTTTCCTCATAATCTAGCTTATATCTCCACGTGGTAAACATCCCTTATTTAAAAGAAAAATTTTAAAGAGGTCCCCGTTTTTGTTTCACAGGCACCAGGTCAAATGTGAATCACCAACCTGTATGTACTAAACATGTATGTTTGTTTCTTACACCAAAGTTATGAATGAATCGTCTTATTTATTTATTTATGGACAAAGAAGAGAAATATAATTCCCAGGTAGACGGTTTTCATAGCCACCCACTGCCCAAAAATTATTCATGTTCAAAATTATGAGGGAGATTGAGATCAAAGAAAAATCGTGGGACTGCTGAAGTCCAGCCTCCCTAACGGAACAGGAGGTTCGAGCCTGCAGGGTCACCCTGGGTGGGGGCAGCAGTGGTCACTGCGGTCGATGTCAGCAAGATGAGAAAGGGAGACGATATTATATCTAAAGACCTCGAGGGCGTACTATGTGAAGGGTGTTTTTTTTTTACTTTGAGAAAGAGTCTCCCTACATAGCCCAGATTGTTCTCAACCTAGAGATTCTCCTGCCTCAGTCTTCGTGAGTGCTAGGGCTGCAGGGCTGCAACAGGATGTGCAGTGCAAAGGGATTTTCTCTAGAGGACTTCCAAGGGGAGTTAACATGCAAAGCGTAGTATATGAAGAAAACTCAATAGTTTAGTGACAATTAAGACAACAGATCCCAGCAAATATTAATGCAGAGCTCCAAGTGAATGCAGGAAAGATTTTCATGACCGGATGCAGAGAAATGTCTCCCATTTGGAAGTTTAATGGGAAGCAGCAAATGTGTGGCAAAGAAGATAGATGAAATAAAGAGTTTCAGAAAAGAATAAAAGCAGACCCCGTAGTTCCCATGTGCAGCTTAATAACGCTGGAAACTGGACTTCAGAAAGCACCAGGAGCCTGAAGAGGCCTGGAGTGGAGTTTTGCAGAGTGCCGTCCCAAAGACCCCGAGTTCTCAGTCAGCACGCACTGAGCACCGCCGCACACTGAGCATGTGTAGTACAGCACCGCTGCACAGGAAGGGACACGTTACGAATGAGATTTGGAGTCAGATCTGTCCCTGCTTCTAGTCATCAACGGAGGGAAAAGGTTGCCATGTTAAAAGTAGGTAGCTAATACATAGGAATTGCATCCTTGTGTTGTACATTTTAACTGCTACTTAAGGGCCCAAGCTCAGTGCGGAGGGAGGCCTCAAAGCTTCATTCCATTGCCTTCCAAGGGTAAGAGAAGTGGGTATTTTTTTGCCTCTAACTGCGGTGCTTTTTCTCAGGGATTTCCCTGTATAGATGGCAGGTGATAAAGTAACAAATGTACAACCTGGCTTGTAAACTACTGTGCTGCATTTAATTAAACAGTCCCTTTAGGTAATGGTCACTGCTCAGTCTCTCTTAGTTTTGTACTCTTGCTCTAGGAAGGAATTGAGCTAGGTAAGTGGCTTCCTGTGGCCATGGGGATCAGGGGAGACTCCGCTGATCCAGGCAGGATCACCCAGGTTCTGATGGGTCCATTTGCAGTGTCCATTCTGTGTTGCAGACATGCGGTGGGCCTGCTTCTCCTGGCCTGCATGTTGCCCTGCCCCTCTGGGTGACATCTGCCTGCTTTTCGCCTGGGACCCGCTTGTCCTCAGTTCTGGTGCCTTGCTCTGTGAATTCAGTCTCCCTCTAGTTTCTGCTAAGTTTCTGCCAGAAGACGGAGATTGGCCGCTTCCACCTCAGCATCTGTAGCAGAGGTCCATCTTGCTCCAGTGCTGGCGGAGCCCATGGCAGGTTCCCTGGCTCTCAAGGCAGTGTCCCTGGGTAACTGTATATTGGACACACAGCCTGTTCAGAGGTCCCCGGTTTCCCTGATGCTGATAAAAGTCATCTTTGGTGGGTTTTATAGTTTGCTGTTTGCTGTGAGACAATGAAAATTCCTCTAGTCAATTCTAGTATGAAAACGATGTGATTATAGTAATTAATATGTCAAAGACCTGTGGGGAAAATGTGGGTTGGTTTTATTGTTTCTTGTTTTTAACCTCTAAAAAGTGTGTGTGGTTGACTTTTCTTTCTCCCTCCGGTTTGGGCCTATGACAGCAGACTGGATTCCTGCAGAGGGTAAGGGTCGCATGATTGCCTGCCTCCTTCATTTCCCAGTCTTAGGCTTTTCCTTCTCTTTCTTCCGCTCACTGGACTGCGGAAGGAAGGCAGGGGAAGGAAATGAAAGGCAGGAGGAGTTTCACTTGGCTAGGGCTGACAGCATCTGGCATCGGTTTCCTCCGGCCATTGCAGCTGTTGGAAGCTCTGATGGGCATTTGTGCCTCCCTGACTGCCCTGCTGCCTGGCCACATACAGCCCCTCTGTTCAGGCAGGGCCTCTGCTTGGCTTTCTCTTTGGCTTCCCCTCCATCAGTCTACCTACAGTTCTTTCTGCACAGATGTCTTGCCCTCTGACAGAGATCTCCTAAGCATTATCTCTTTTAAAGTAGCCCAGGCCAACATTTCAACTGAGAATCCCACATCTGGTTCAAAAGGACCTTCGATCATTTTTTAGTGAGAGGATACTTGTTTCCCTCCAGCAGCCCTCTCCACTTGCTGACCTCTTCAGGCAGTGTCTTTTCATATTTTAGGCATCAAATATAAATTTATCGTGTCCTCCAAACTTTAGGGGAAATCTCAAACTGCATGTAGTTATTTTATTATTAATATCAGCATTTGAGGGGTAGAGTGATGCATGCTGGGAATTAGACACAGAGTGCTGCACAGATTTAGCACACACTCAGCCACAGAGCTATGCTCTATTGCTGCCATTTTTTTTTTTTTTGAAACTATTTGAAAGCAAACTGGTTTCAAACAGACTCTTCAGTTGTTCCATTCTTTACAATGTCCTGCCCAAAACTTAGCGCAGTTGAGAGAAGTCTCTTCTCTGGGATGCGTGCACTGCGAGATGGCTTTGCCAGGTGCAGTTAGCTGGTTTTTTGCTACTCCAGTCATGGCACCCATCCTATGATGTGATAATCTATTCGTGTTTATCTACTGAACTAGCAGTGCTCTGAGCACACAGCCTTCATCTGTGTGGTTCACCATCATTTCCACCAAAATGACACAAGCATCCTTAAATGAAGTGACATCCCCTCTAAAGGACCAAAAATGCTTACATATATGACTTATCACTACTCTGCTAATATCTGCAATATTAAAATGTCATGGGAAAGGAGTACAATGGAGAGAAAATATCTGACACCCAAAGTTAGGAGGAAAGGTTTACTGTAGCTCACAGTTTGTAGAGGTTTTGGTTCATGGTTGGCTCTGAGGCAGGGCGGTGTGGCAGAGGGACCTTGCAGAGGAAAAGCAGTCCATGGCAGGCAGAAGACAGTAAGGCAGCATGCAGCAGCCACAAGCAACAAGCAGTGACCAGCTTTCTGTCCCTTATATTCTATCCAGGGTGCCCACCCTCAGGGTGGGCAGCACTCACACCCAGGGTGGAGCAGCCTTTATCCCAGCATCTCACTAGGAGTTGATCCCAGCAGCGCACACCCTAGATCCAGCCACCTCTGAAAAGCCCCACCTGTGACTCCACAAGGCTTTGGGGAGACATTTAGATATAAGCCATAGCAAACAGATAATGGAAAAAGATTGATATACTGATCTAACACAGTGTAAAGAATTATAAATGTGGATTAACTAAGTGCATCAAAGAATGAATGACTCTAGCCTTTTTCACTATAAATTTACATTTTAGTTCATACTCGCAGTGATTCATAAGGCAAAAGAATTCACTGGAGCTATTTCCTACTGCTGTACACACCCATGAATTTGATGAATATTGTTTCAAGAGTATTAGGCAAGGGTGAGATAGATGATAGAGAGATTAGATAGATGGATCAATCACTAGGTGAGGTTTGTTACACCTGTTCTATGAATAGTTAGGGAAGAAAGGGGAAGAGGACTGGAGAGAAACTGATGAAGCGAACCATTCTTACCTGCCTCAGAGAATGCTGGAGCCCTGTCGCTCTCCCATCCCTCGGGAGTGGAGAGTTGAAGCTGTGGGGCCCTACACTTTAGTCAAGCATAGTCTCTAAGAAGATGGTGAGATTCCAGAATCCCTCATGCTTCCGCATAGCACAGCAGGAGAATATCGATGCCTGAAGGCTTGCACGGCAGAGGAGCTCGGGACGATCTATTTCATGGAGTTCCCGTGCATATTGGTGTGACTCAGACAACAGTCGAGCACTGTTCTTTCTGAGTTCGAAAGTAGAACAGGGATGGTTAAGAATCTCCTACCAATCCAAAAGCACACTAAGGGGATGGAAAGAGGAGAGGCCTCGGAGGCTTTGTGGCTGGGGTAAAAGGACGCACCTGCCACCTGTGGGGACCAAAGACTGCTAACTGCTCGGCCTCAGAGAACAACAAAAGGCTCTATAGAGAGGAGATAATACCAAAAACCAAGAGCCACCACTCAACCTGTGTTAGGACACCTGTAATTTGTATTCAGGAGTTAAGCATGTTTCGTGTGCAGTTAACAGTCTAATCCGTGTTCTTCACTCCAGGACCAGTCTTTCAGCATCGTACCAGAAAGCTCACTGCCCACAGGCGCACACCGTGAGAGCTTCAGCCATTGTTTTCCCCACAAGCACCAGATACTTGGTTCATTAGTGAACTGGCAAAAGTAGGCTTTCAATTGTGAAATTAATAGTTTTAAAAAATACTGCATGAGGAGTGTCAGCTATATACTCTCTTTGGTAACAGCAACTATATTATAGAATCATTAGAATGAAATATTTTGGAGACTTGTTCTTCTGCCTGCTTTGTTTCATTTTGGTAAGAGCCTAAATTAAACGCTGCAAGAAACAAACTCGGTAAGTTTTGTCCCAGCTTATGTAAGTCAGATTAATCGGAGTTGTTGAAGAAGTCACATATTAGTGAAAAATTCTCCAGAAGCCAAGAAAGGACAAAACTGAGAAGAAGGAATTAGGAAAGACAGTTTTCCTCAGGCCCCTGCCAGTGTCTTCGAACAAAGGCACTGAGTGTGGTGCTCCGGCCCAGCTTCCCCAGGACTACTGCACTGTAAGAGCCCTGGCAGGCAGCAACGGTATCTCTCCCTAGAGCCGCTGGCAGGTCTGCAAGTAGCAGGAGTTGGCAGGCGATGGTCAATTGGGCGTTCACTCTGTGGCTTGTTTTTCTACCTCCCATGAGTGAAAGCTGTTCTTAACTCATGAAATAATTGTAAAACAGACAAATAATAAAGAAGCATACGCAACAGAGACTGTATTTAGCCAACAAAGTCCAAAATTCTTGCTGTTTGACCTAATAAAAGATAATTGGCCAGCAATTGTCCTATAACATTTTAAAATGTTAACTATAGTCATGTTAAACTTGCTCGATTGGTTATTGCTGTTCTCTGCTGTTGAGTCCCATGACCTTTATTTAAGGTGGACACTTTCTGTTTCAAAACTGTGTTATTGCTGGTATGAGTTACCAGCTGTAATAATGGTGCATAAGAATTTCAGCTTCTTCCTTACTAACTCACTGTGCTGTAAAGATCATTCAGACATTCTGGGTGGGTAAATGCTGCCAGAGTTGCATCCCAGACCTAGGACCACTTTTACAGATCTGTGTGAGACCTTGTCAACACCGGTCACAGGTGACTGATGGCACAAATCCCACAGCCAGTCATTCTGGGGCACTTGATGGTGACACTTGGGGGCACTTGATACTTTCCCTTTTCCTTTCGCTCATGCCCTTCCTCTCTCTGTTTCCTTCCCTTTGCATCAGACCATAGAGGCGCTCCTGTAAGTGAATGCATTGTTTCCTGTTTACACCTTCCATGAACAGCACCTCGCCTCATGTAGATTGCAAGTCTAGATGATGAAAAAAAGTCTCATGTACTTAAAAGTGATTTAAAGTATCACAGATACAAATACGCTCTAGAAAATTCCCTTCAGAATGGACACTCGCTCTTCTCAGAGAGCTCAAAAGAAAGCTCACGCATGAGACAACTACCAAAGGAAGAAGGCGCTGCACCCAGAACAGATAAAAATTTGCCTGGGGTCGCGTTCATTGTATGTACTCTGCTTCTTCTCCCCCGGAGAAATGAATTCACAGCTTCCCAAAGCTGTGTGTGCTCCACAGTTAGCATCCCCTTTGCACGTGTTTCCTATAAGTGCTCCAGCAGATCAGAGTTCCTGCTGGCCACTGCAGTAACCCAGAACCATGTTAGGTGGTTTCTAAACATGCTTAACACTGACTCTGGATGAATTTTCCAGAGGAATTTGTATGGCTGTAGGAAGGATTTTTTTAAAGTATAGAATGTTATAAACTGTCCCAGGCATGCCAGACCCTAAGCTCCAGGGAGATGTGGTCTGGAAGACTGAGGAGGCATATTACTTCCTCAACTTTTCTTTACTTTTTGTTCCAGATGGAATCACTTAAATGAATTCATAGCTTTATGTGCATGAATCAGAGGCCAGGAGAAAGAAATACAAACAACACTGTTCCCATACATGTGTCTCAATATGTAAAAATACATGTTTATATTACACACACACCCCCACATGCATTCCTTCCCAAATGAGTACTGAACTATTCTCATTAAGAGTATGAAGTTAGTTCTTTTATAATTCTTATAATTTTCAAGACGCTTATATATGTATGCAAGCATGCACAAACACACACATATTCATGCATATATCCCAGCTACTTTATAATGAAGACTCACTAGTGATTATCCTAACTTGTAAGTGCAGTGTGAAGAAGAAAATAATTTGCCTGTGATCAGTTAATAAGTGATAGATTCCGAAACAAAACCCAGATTTCTAGATTCTTCTCTTATTGCTACAAACCTTACATTTTAGAATGTGACAAGAGTTCCCTCTTTGATCACTTCTATCTGTTCTTTGGAAGTAAATACATTATCGGTGATCAGGCCAGTCTGGTGAATTACTTGATATGGGAATTCGAGCTTTAGAAAAAGACTTCTGAACAGAGACCCTTAGAAGAGTAACAAAGATCACTAGCTCTTCATCTGACATGTAAGCAAACAGAACATGCAATCTCTTGCTAGATCGTAAGAAACAGGCATGTGTGGAAGTAAATCAGTAACAAGAGGGCGTGTCCCGCCCCTTTGTGCCTTACCATCTCCTCTTAGACATCAGTCCCACAGCCAAGAGAATCCCCAAACACTTTATGGCTCATAGCACTGGTTTCCCTTTTAATTTGAATTGCAGAAAATCATCCTTCATGGGTAAAATGCAGCAACATTTTATCCATTTAAATTTACCCACTATTATCCTCTTGTTTTAATTTTAAGGAACTTTATTTCTAGAACATCATCACTGAAATGGCAAATATCGCTGATTTAATTCTTAAGTGGTAATAATGTTAATTGATGTCTTGTCGTAGTGAGCTGTTTCCACTGCATTGTTTGGACAGTGAGAGAGTGCTGTGAAATGCCATGAAGTCGAGTGTTCCAAACATAGCTGCTTGGTCTAATCCAAACTGTTGGCAGAAGAGAGACAAATATAAGTCTGCCCCAAGACATGTACAAATGAATGAAACCATGGGTAATAATTTGTCCTCCAATTATGTAATTTCTTTCTACCCTTATCACAGGTGTTCAGTAATTTCATTTTCCACCCTTCTGCTTTATCTCTGAAGGGTGCCCTTTACTCCCAGTCTGTAATGAAAAGACTAGTTCGTCCTGGGCTATCTCTTGCCTGAACCATCAAATCTTTCTCATTTAACTCTTTGTTTTTTTCTTTTTCTGTCTAGTTAATCAAAATCATTGCTGCAGAAATAATTCCTGTACAAAAACTACATCTCACCTTTCTCTTTGAAAAAAAAAAATAGAAACTGTCTTAGTTACTTTTCTCTCATTGCTGGGACAAAATACCAGACCCCCAAAGTTAGGGGAAGAAAGGTTTATTTGGCTCACAGTTTGTAGAGGTTTCAGTCCACAGTCAGCTGGGTCCGAGGCAGGGTGGCCTGGCAGACAGGCAGAAGGCAGCCAGGTAAGCAAGGGATGCAAACAAGGGGACTAACCAGCTTCTTCCTGTATTTTATATCTTATCCAGGCTACCTGTCTTTAGGGTGGGCAGCACTCCCGCCCTTAATCCTAATACCCTTAATCTTAGTGTCACATCCTTGATCCCAGCAGAACCATGCCAAACCGATCAGTGGATTAATGTAGTAATCACACACTCTAGATCCAGCTATCTCTTACCACATGAGGCTTTGGGGGGACATCTAGACACAAACCATAACAGAAACATTCTAAGAGAAGTTACAGGACAACTAGTAAGTACTTAAAAAATACAATTAAATATAATGTGTATACGGAGACTCTTCTCCTGTGTTTCTCAGAGGTTTGGCAGTCAAAATATTAACTAATATAGAATTATGCACCAGCTCAGTCAATGCATCTTGATGGATAGGGAAAGACTAAAGCCAATTTAACCAAGTACCCTATTCTTTTAAAACAACTACGATTGAATTAAATTTGTTTATATCGTGTTGTTTATGTTGAAATAGATGATTATTTCAGTGAATTCACTCGTTTTTTTCATCCTCAACTCCAGAAATTGTTTCCTATTTGTTGACAGTGTGTACGCTGATGATACATGCTAGCTAATAAACACTAGCCTTCCCCAAAACAATGAAGTATTTTTGAATTCCTTGAGGATACATTCACATTTTATAGGAGAGAGAACCCGAGTGTTCTGATGTCGGTGAATACCTAGCGAAGACTATGAAATCCTTAGCAATACAGTCTTTACCACTTTCTAATATTTGCACTGCACTGTGCTTTGTTAAAGTAGTTGAGAACTTAGGTTAAAGACACTCAAGATAAGGCGAGCTTTTAGTCTTGCAGATCAGTTAGTTGGGAGTCTTTCTTTACTCTAGGAGCTTGTTGCTAGATAATACATGTGTAAGATACTTTCCCACAAACAATTTTATTCTGTGAAAAAACATACTTTATTTATATTATCATACAGTGAAAATTCTACTAAACATAATTAATCCTTCTTACATCCAGTACAAAGAACTGAACTATGTTATTATTGAGTATTTTAATAGCGTTAAAATATTTAGTTACATAATATTTATAAAGTATTATAATAGGCTGAATAGAGGGCTATACAAATATATCAAAGCCTCATTGCTGGACTTTGTAAATGTTACCTGATTTGGAAATATAATTAAGGTGATTGAGATGAGGTGAGTCTGGATTATCCAGATAGCCCCTAACTCTTGTCACACACGTCCAGGAACTAGAAAACAACAGGGACCTTAGACACATGCACAAGTGAAGTCAAAGGGAGGACGGAAGCAGAGGTCAGAGTGCTGTAGTCACAAGTCAAAGACCTCCCAGGATCTCTAGCAGCCACTGAAAGTAGGAGTTAGGCATGGAAAAGATTGTCGCTCAGAATCTCCAACAGAAACCAGCTCTACCAAAGTCCTAATTTTGAATCTCTCATCTCCAAAATGGTAAGAGAAGAAATGTCTATTGCTTTTAGCCAACAACTTTGTAGTAATCTGTTCAAGCGGCCTTGCACAGTCCTTCATATAAATGAAATATAGGAACCCTTGTTGCTGGAATACGATGCCCAAAGTATAGTTTGTAACACATTGTATTGCAGAATAAATAAATTGAAGTACAGAACCTAAATAACATTTATTTCCTAAATATATTAAATAATATATTAGGAAATTAGAAAGTTTCAAGGAATGAAATATGAAGATCTGGGGAAAATGACGGCATTTGTTTGTTTTCCATTATTGTATCAAAATACCTGAAAGAACCTGCCTTTGTAAAGAAAAGAGGATTTTCTAGCTCACTATTTTGGGAACTAAAAGTCCAAACAGCATGGTGGAAATTCTGCTAACAACCCATTCCCTCCGACTGTGTCACTTCATGGCCGATGACACAATGGCAGGAGTGTGTACAAGACTGAGAATAGTAAGCCAGGGAGGCTGGAGTCCCCTACTCCCTTCTAAGGGCAGCAGCCCCTGTGGTTTAAGATGCTCCACCTAGGCCCGCCTCCTGCAGGCCCCACAGCTCCCACAGCACCACACTACAGATCAAACTTCAAACATGAGAACCTTGGCAGACCCAGTTAATCCCAAACCACAGCACACATGAAAGCGTGAACTGAGATATTTCAGTCACAGCTTTTAATTAAACAGAAGTTAGTTGCTATGTCATTTCCTCTAGTCATCTCCGAGGCTGCCTTTCAAATCTACTTACTTTTTCCCTCGAGAGAAGGCTTAATTTAGCTTTTCTTCTTATAGAGGGATGGCATGAATTTCTTTAAAAAGTTAAATTTTGGTTAGGCTCTAGAATGAAAATGTAAATTGGACTTTATGGAAGTTTTGGTATGGTTAGTCGTTAAAGAAGGAAGAGAGCAAAACAGAACATCTGTCCTGTGTCACAGTTTAGACTGCCAAGGCCGCTTCCTAACCAGATATCTTCTCTGGATTAGCATTATGAAAACTTGCAAATGGGTACAATTCTTCAGTGGTGTCACTCCTGAGTTTTATTTCTGTCTTACTTACTTACACAGAAGAATGTGTTTAAAATATACATTTGCATCAAAATATTGGAGAATTAATAAGTTAAATATCTATAGCAAGTATCCTAGTTTATTTCTCTAATATCCATCCTCCTCGCAGTAACAGAATCTTCAATTTTAAATTGACTATATACTCAGAATACACTACATTTTCTACGTTCTTACAGCTAAATGTTTCCCGCTGAGGAAGTTGGAGTTGTTGTTAAATGGACAGAATATAGGCGTACCCTATTTTATTGGCTACTGTGATTGAATTCTCAACAGCTGTCTTGGAATAGAGATGGAAGCTACATATGGTGAACATCCTGGTGCCATGATTTAACATCACATTCAAGCCAAACCTTCAACATAGTGCCTACCTTAAAATAAGTGCTCGTTCTGTATTTTCTATACTTACTAGTTTTTAAGTAACTATTGTTTATTGATACATGTGTATATTTATCTCACTTAATCATGATTATGCACTAAATTAGTTACTATCATACACATGTTATAAAGAAGAGAACAAGAGTTTTGAAAGATACATTGCCCAAAGTCAGAGCTAGTAAGTGGTATATAAGACAGTACTACCAAGACTGTCCAATTCCCCACCTAGCGTTCTTTCCATTTCATTATTCTACCTCATATGATCATTGATTTTCTGTCTTTGATGACCTCAAAGCTGTTTTAAAGCTTTATTTTCTTTTAAGTATAGCAGTGGTACTGAATATGGCGAAATTAAGAAACTGAACCAGATAATATGTTGTTTTTAAAAAAACAAAAATTAGTGGAAAAAATAAAATCTGTAGGGAAAAGAATATTTTGGATACGATTTCTGGTATTTCCTGATGATAATTATGCAGGAAATACCTGCTTCATTCTTTTCCCCAACCCTTGTACTTTAGATTTCAGCACTGCTATTTCAGTCTGTAGTTAGGGGCCTCAAGAGGAAAACAAATGCATAGGTTAAGAAAGACAGAGGGAAAGAGAGAGAAATAGAGAGAGGGAGGCCTTCTACACTGTATTCGAACTAGTTTGTTTTTTGTTTTGTTTTGGGGGGGTGCTGGGGATCGAACCCAGAGCCTTACGCTTGTTAGGCAAGTGATCTACCACTGAGTTAAATCCCCAGCCCTTAGTTTGTTTTTCACATGACACAGTTTAACTTTCTTAGATAAGTTTTAACTTTTCCTTCAGATAATTTATTTACAGATATTTCAAACATTCTGAACAAAAATAATACTGTGACATTAGAAAACAGAGTGTAATCTTCCAGACTAATCAGAAGGCAGAAATATGTTAAAATTGCAGTCTAATTCTGTCATTATTTCAACGCAATTTTCCCTTGCCAATTGTGAACTGTGTGTAAAGTAGTTAGAGTATTTCATGGTTGGCTGGTGAAGGCTTAAATAATGTAACATTAGAGTTTGTCTCAGAGTTCTTTATTGGATGAGAATCGATGCAATAATTTGAAGATAAGAACATATCAAGTTTCTGGATGATGTGGAAAGGAAAGCTGGTGAGTTTAGAAATTAACTTTTGCTGCATAAAAAAATCACCCCCTAAATTTGTGATTTAAAACAACACGTGTTTATGTGCTCGTAGCTCTATAAGTCAATGTTGTGGAGTAAATTCAGCTGGGCTGTTGTGCTGACCGGGACTGGGATTAACATAGTTTATCTCACATTTATTTACTTTGCTTCCATTGGCTAAACTGGTAACAGTTTCAATATAGAATCAGCAATGCGAACTGACTGTCAAAAGATAGAGAATTGATTACTGGAGTGGGAAGGATTGAACCCCGGGCCTTCACACTGAACTACATTCCCAGCCCCTTTTTAGTTTGAGACAAAGTCTTGCAGAGTCACTGAATTGCCCAGGTTCAGTTCTAATTTGCATCCTCCTGCCTCTACTTCCCAGAGTGCAGGGAATACAGACGCGTGCCATCATGCCAGGCTGAACTAATACAATATTAAATAGTATTACTAGAAATACAGTGCTCCAACTAAAGGAGTCAATACTCTCCTGAGTGTTTGCAATCATACTATTCCGATTCCAGGAACAGTAAATGACAAGGCAGAGTGAAACCCGGCTTGTGTCCAGAGGAGTGTGGACTGAGAGATAAGAAGATGGAAACATACTGCATACAGATACAATAAACGGTATGAGGATGCACAGTCTACAAAAGAAGAGACTGGAGACTTGAAAGCAGTATGATGATAACATTCTTTGGATGCTTTAGAAGTAATATTGTTAAAAAGTAGGATTATATTTATACATGTAGACTTGGGAGGAAGAAGTGCTACTAAATACAAGGAAGAAAATTTAGAAACAGTGGTAGCAACATCCATAATTATTGAAGTAAATGGTCTTTTTGCTGGGTGTGACCTTCGTTTTTTAGATGTGTGAGAGTGGGGAGGACAACACTTGGTGAACAGCCAGTTACGGCTCTCTGTGGCACAGCTCTAAACGCGGCTGTGCATGAGAATCAGCTACGGCCGTCTGAAGAACACAGATGCCATGGCTCACATCTGCACGACTGGACTTTTGACCCCGGCAGGAGGTACTGACACAAGGTCAGATTCTGGAGCCGCCACTCCAGAGGGTCAGAAAACTCTGGCCTGCCACGTATTTTCTGTAAGCCTGCAGCTACGTGTTGCTTTACCTTAATTATTTTGTGATACATAAAAATCATATGAAATTCAAATGTTAGTGTCCATAAATAAAACTTTATGGAACGCAGCCAAGCTTATTCTTCACGTGTTGTCCATGATACTACAACAGCAGAGCGGAGTAGTTGCCATGGAGACCATTTGGCCCACAAAAACTGAAATATTTATTATCTGGCCCCTTACAGAATAAAATCTACCAATGCCCGACCTAAGATCTTGCGGTCAAAAGTGTGGTATCACTAGAACGCTTGTGAAAAATAAGGAATCTAATGTCATACATCAGACCCACCAAATGAGAAACTGCATTTCAAACCAACTATGAGTGAACTGCATGTACACTAGTTTGAGAAACACTGTTGTAAGGTGTTGATTGAGTCTAAAATTTTAATAATCTGTGTATATTTAAATGTCATGGTGCATTGTTGGAATTGATCATGTAATAATATAAATACAATTGCAATCGACTGATACTTGATAAATTTATTATTCACTGAAAATTATGTATATTACTTAGTGTGGGACTTTCCTTTAAGCGTTATATTCAAAATACTTTTAAATAATCCCATAAACATGCAGGTAAAATGAGAATGCATATGTTCCTTTCAATCATGTGGAGAGGTATAACATTACAAAAATTAGTACTGTGTTCTCTGAGCCCAGGTCGTAGTTTCCAATGCCATTCTCCAAAGCAGAAACAAACAGAGGTCCATGGAGAAATGGATGATTCTAGGGCTGGGCTAGGAGAGCATCCTGTAGTACCTGAAAGTGTTCCAAAAATAACTCAAAACATCTATAGATGAGTCTAAGGGACACAGGGGAAAACTGAAGGAGGTCTCAAAGGCCAAAGCAAGAGCTGTTTCAGTAAAATTCATAATACTGTAGTATTATAAGCCAAAGTACAAAATAAGCGAGTCCATACTGTCATAAAAAAGTGATTGAGGTAATAAATAAATGAGAAAGAAGAGGCAAATTTGTGCAGATTTCCAAATAAAATTCAGGTAATTTTCCCTCAAAGAGGTAGAGCATAATTCCCCATTCCTGCTGCATAGGCTACATATAGCCCTCCTTACAAAGAGTACAATATATGAAGTTTGCTTCTTCCAAACATGGCATCATGGAGTAACTTCATTTTGGAGAGACCTGACAAAAGTTTCCATGCTGAGTGATGGAGGTTAACATCATCCATGTTAAGTCACATTGTAACATGGACCATTGCTCTAATGTGATGAAATTGCACATTTTCTTTGTACTCTTCCTACCTCAAATCCATAACCAGAGTCTAATCATCACGAAAAAAATTCAGAAAATTCCCAAATGTGAAGGTTTCTGTAAAATACCTAACCAGTACTCTTCAGAATTGTGAAGGTCATCAAAAACAAAGAAAGTCTGAGAAATGGTCATCGTTTACAGAAGCCTAAAGAGACATGACCACTGAAAGCAATGTGGTATTCTAGATAGGATGTTGGTATAGAAAAAGAAATTTGAATAAATTATAAACTTTAGTTAATAATAAGACTCACTGATTGTACCATACTACTATGTACCATACTTCTCTGCACCTCTACACGGGAAGACAACTTCTGTCCCATTGAAAAAAGTAGAGGAAATTGGTTTCAGGTATATGGGAACTGTGTACTACTTCCACGATGTGTCTGTGAATCCAATTTAAAGAAAAGTATAACTAACTGGGGTCATTTTGAACTTTGAACTTTAATTTATATATTCACATTCATTTCCTCAAGAAATTTACTTAATATATTTCATCAAAAATCTATTAAATCAATTAAAGTACAGATTAAATGATTATGGTACAAAAGGCATCTGGATACTTTGTTTCTTTGTGGAACAAACCCTTTTAATTGGCTGAATTACTGGAGACTTAGCTGTTCACTGCTCTTCCAACATGGCTGGTCAAAGCAGAGGGCTGGGTTCCTGCTTCAGAAGCCAGAGTGGAGGCCCATGTGGTCTGAATATATGTGGAAGTCATAAAATGATTTTGACACAGAGAGATGTAGAATCTTGACCTTCAAGCTTTTTGGAAATATGAATGACTGCTGGGAGCTGTAGGGGAGACTCAGCAGGGTTCAGGAATGTTAATGAAGTCTGCCTTTTAAAAAGCAATTACTATTGTGGAAAGAAACCACAGCTATGAATGATGAAACACTGTGGAAAAAAATTTTTGTAATATAAGCAGTTCTTCCTCTCACAAATATCCCTTTTGCAATCTGGAGAAATACTGTAAAGAAATATTATTTGAAGGTGAGAGCATCGATGGTCTCAGGAGAAAGTTTAGTTGCCCTGAGATGCAGGCGTAGAGTGACCCTGGTGTTCTGTCCTTGGCCTGCAGTGGTCTTAATAGATGGTGGCACTTCCTTGGGCAAACGGATCATACGCATGTCGCCAGAATTTTTAAATCGACTTGTTACATTCTTAGAATTCCTCTGATTCATCTCATTAGGAGTGTAACTCTCTCTGGCATCCTTGCGAATCCGTGCCTTTCTCTATTCATGCGGTTTAATTCCATCAGAGGATGGCTGACCAATTAAAACTTCTTCGAGGATGGCTGTACCAGAGGCAGGGAGAGCTCCTATAGCTGGAGTTTTGATTTTAATTGTGTCGATTTTATATGAAGACATTAAAGAGAATGAATGTCTTATTAGTAAGTCTTAGGAACTATTAATGTGATATATTTTTTCCATTTATTTCAGTTTTCAAAAATATTCTGTAGTTTTCAGTGTACAAGGTTATCCCTTAATTTGTTAAGCTTCCCACTGGGTAGCTCAGGCTTGTGATGCTCTTATGAATGAAATATTTTAAAATTTATTTTCCAAATGTTCAATGCCAATATTTAGAAATTCAGTTGATTTTTGTTTACTTTCTTGACTCTGTATGCTGGGACCTTGCTAAATTGGTTATTAATTCGAGCAGTTTTTCTGAAAATTCTCTAGAACATTCATTAGACGTGGATGTGTGGTTTGGGAATAGAGACAATGCTACTTTTTCCTTTCTACTTTATTTCTTTATTTTACTTGCCTGACTGTCTTTGCTAAGAACACAAGTGTAATGTTAAGCCAACAGTGAGCAGGAGTCCTCTCACTTGTGGCCAACTGCATAGGGAAAGCTTTCGATCTTCCGTCATTCAGTAGGACATTAACTGATGTTTTTAAAATTCAGTTTCACATTATCACAGTAAAGAAGCCCTATTCTATTTCTAACTCGTTGAGAGGTTTTTATTATGAACGGGTATTAAATTTTGCCAGCTGTTCTTTATAGCATCAATTGAAATATTACATAGTTATTCCTCCTTAATAGTAAATGATATTTTAAAAATATTTTGATATAACATATGTTTATTCTTCTTTAGTCTGATAGATTGATTTTATATAGGAATTTTAAAATGTTAATTCAACCTTGTAATCTATAGATGAACCAGGCTTTGTCATAATTTATTATTTTTCTATGTTACCGGATTCAATTTCTTACCATCAGGTAAACTTTGCCCTGAGCTCCTGAGGAATATTATTCATTGCTTGCTTTCTTGCATTATGTAGATTGAATCTTAGTATCAGAATTTCTAGCCTCATATAATGAGTTAAAAAATATTAATCCCTCTTCTGCTTTATAAAAAAGTTTGTATAGAATTGGTATTATTTTTCCATTAATATCAGATATAGTTCAACAATAAGGTCATCTGTTTCTCAGGTATTCTTGATAAAAATATTTTTAAATACAAATTAAAGATTTTAAATTGGTAAAGACTATTTAAATGTTTACTTCTTGAACAGGTTTTTGGCAATTTGAGTCTTCAAAAGTACTTATTAATTACTGTATGCTGTCAAACTTATTAGCAAAAGTTTATTTCTAATGTCTTTCTATTACCTTTAAAAATTATGATATAATATGTATATGTATCAATTCCCCAAGATGAATGCAATTATATGTATTACAAAAATATACCAACGATAAAAATTACAAAAGAATAAAAATATTTTGAGGCACTATACCATAACGGTTATGAGGATGGATTTTGAAATCATCCAACCTTAGGTTTAAATCCAGACTCTGCTACTTTCTAGTTATGTACCTTGCTCTCTGATCTTCACTCTGCTCACTTGTAGTAGAAGGAAACAGTAGTACTTATCTCAGCTTTCAAAAAGTTTCCTTTTGGTTTAATTTCAAAATTAAAATTATTATCAGCATTTACCCCATTAAAAAAGAAAAAATATGTAGAACCATTACATACATCCCCTCCTTCACAGCTTAATTTGGTAATGCATGTATCTTTTTCTCTCTGTCTCTCTGTATCTTGTGAGTTGAGTTAGGTGTTTATCAATGTTTTCATTCTTTGCCAGCTTAGTTATTTTTCACTTTCTAGTTCTCTTATTCCTGCTCTTATCTTTTAAGTTTACTTTTTTATTTCGTTTGTGTTTAATTTGCTCTTCTTGGCTTTTTGAGGTAGAAACGTAGATCCTTGATTGTTTGATCTATCCTCTTTCCTAACATGTGCACGACAAGAACACAAATCTAACAATCTCCTTTCAAGCACCACTTCGGTGTTCTCTCACACATTTTGATATCCTATGCTTTTACTATCATTAATTTCAAAATCTGTTGAATGCCCTTATTATTTACTTTTTCATCTATATATTTTTCAGAAAAATTTTGTTCAATTTCTATCTATTCAAATATTTCTGGATTTTTCTATTATATATTTTCAATTTAATTCTGCTGTGTTAGAGAAGATGTAGATATTTTGATTTATTGAGACTTGTCTTATGGTTCAAGGCATTGACTATCTTGATAAATTTTCCTTGAATGGTGTGGCGGACTTATTATTGTGGTCAACTGTAGCAGGCACGCCCAGCTGGACTGAGTTGGTGCAGTTCCGGGTGTAGAGGATCCACCTGAAGGTTATTGCCAGCAACATAAAGGAGAACGGGAGCAGAAGATGTCAGTTGGCTGTTTCCCAGGAGAAGCTCTGCTGTGGCTGGTTCTCCTGAAGTGAACTCGGCTGTTCTCATGGCAGAAGGAGCTCGGGGCCTTACTGTCGTCGAGGACGGCTGCTATTCGCTCCAGGGGAGCTCTGGTCTTCATCTCTGCTGCGAGCATCATATCCTGGTTCCAGTATAGATTTCTTCAGCCTTTTAGTGTAGACACGGACATACACTGGACATGGCTGTGGGCTCCCAGCCCCCGATTGGATCTTTCAGGTCTCCAGTGCAGAGGTAGACGTTCTGCACTCTTCCTGCATTTGAGCGCGTGTGTGTGAATGTTGTAACTTGTAAATGTCCTGTATTAAATCTGCTGTCTTGCAAACCATTGACTCTAGAAAAGTAACAAATACTATTTGTAAAAGAAAATGTGCTAGGCTGTTTGGCTCTATAGAAAGGTCAGTTAGGTCAAGATTGGTTGTATTGTTCACAATATTCTTGTTGGTTTGATAGGAATATTCAAATTTATTTTTATCAATTTTTAACAGAGGAATATAGAAAGTTTCAAATTTTTCTACATAAATTTTGGAGCTCTAAATTAAGTATGTGTATATTTAGGACAATTATGGTTTTGGGTGAATTAACTTTAATCATTAGGTTTTGTAATTTATTATTGGAATTATTTCTTGTTCTGACACCTACTTTGTCTGATATTAATATATTCACTTCACTTTTCTCTGATTAGTATTTGCATAGTATATCTCTTCCCAGTCTCTTATTTTTAATTTATCTATGCCTTTATATTAAATGTGGGTTTCTTACAGGTTGCATGTAAGTAGATCTTCGTTTTTATCCAGTTTTTTATCCAGTTTGCCTTGTAATCAGAGTCGTTAGACTCTTTTTATTTCATGCAATTAATGTGGTCACACTCCATCTTGCTAGATGTTTATTTGCTTCATATGTTCTTTGTTCCTCTTCTTTTTTACCTTCTTTAGATTAACTGAGCATTTTTATTATTGCATTTGTTCTGTATTATTGTAGTAATAATATATTAGACAGCTTTTCATCATCATGACAAAATACCTGGAATTTTCAATTTAAAGAAAGAGAGGTTTGTTTTGGCTCATGGTTTCAAGGATCAGTCCATGGTCACTTGGCTCCATTGCTTCTAGACCAATGCAAGCAGAAACATCACAGTAGAAGATTATGGTGGGGGGGAAGCTGCTCACCTCATGCAGCCAGAAAGCAGAGAGGGAAAGAGCCAGTGAGCAAAGGGCTAAAGACAAGATATACCCTTCAAAGCATGTTGCCAGTGACCTACTTCCTCCACCTAGGCTCCCACTCCTAATTACCCACTGAGCTATGTACACATCAATGGATTATATTCATGAGCCTTTGGGGGAACATTTTAGATAACCATAACAAATGACATATTCTTTGACTAATTCATAATTGTTTTACAGATTACAATATGCAACTGTTACTTTTCCAAGTCTATCCTTATATTTTACTACTGCACATCTAAGAACCTTATATGTTCCAGCATCTTCTTTGCTATTAATTTCATAGATAAATATTTCTAACTATGCTGCAAAACCCTAAAATCAATTATTTGTTTTAAGCAATTATTTTTAAAGAAATTTCAAAATGAGGAAAAATATTTTATAATCATGCCTATGTTATCTATTTCTGGCACTCTGTATTTTCTGTGTAGATCCAAACTTCCGTATGATTTCATTTTTTCCATCTGAAGAATATTCTTTCTGGCAATACAGGCCTCTGTGTGAGTCATAAATTCTCAAAATCTGTGTTTGCCTGAAAAATGTCTTCATTTTTTTTTTCTTTTGTTTACCACTTTGAAGGAGAGTTTTGATGGCAAACTCTGGGATCAGATTTTTCTTCTACTGTTTAAATGATATTGTTCCATGTCTTCTGGCCTATGTTGCTTCTTCTCGAGTATCGGACTGTTTCTTACAGTGTTTCCCACATAGACAATATCTTTTATTCCTCTGAATTTCATGCACCTTTTGTCTCTAGCTGTTTTTGAAGTCTTCTCTTTATTACTGGTTCCCAGCAATTTGATAACCATCTACCTTGATGTGCACGCGTGTGTGTGTGTGTGTGTGTGTGTGTGTGTGTGTGTGTGTGTGTGATAGTGGAGACTGAATCCAGGACCCTCACAGAGCTGCATCCTCAGCCCTTTTTATTTTATTTTATTTTATTTTATTTTGAGACACAGTCTCACTAACCTGCTAAATTTTCCAGGCTGGGTTTGAACTTGCAATCCTCCTTCTACCACCTCTGGAAGTGCTGGGATTTATAGGCATAAGCCACTATACCTTGCTAGTTTTATATATATATATATATTTCTATTTCTATTTTCTATTTCACTTTATTAGTTGCCTCTAATACTCTATTATTTCCAATAACTATGTTAAAGTTCTTATTTAGTAATTTATCACAGCTTACATTTCTAGTTCTCTTTCTATTGACTGATTTTTCTCCTTTATACATCTAGTATTTATTATTATAGTGAATTATAGTGTTGAGTTTCTACTTTAGCTTGTATTTTCTTAAAGATTGTTGAATTTATTTGCACAGTAATTAATATAACTTTGGATCAAGTACGGTAAGTCCCCCACTTATGAGCATTCGAGTTGCCAACATTCACGGATATGAACAAACTTTCCATTACAAACATTCCTAGGTGTAAACAATCACAGCACTAGCTCAGGTGTCTGATGGACTTTGTTACTGTTGTGCTGCTGTGTGCAAAACTATGTGATAATGCACAGTAATACAGTCAGAAACTTACTGTATTTTTGTGTTTGTTTTTGTTTTTTTATGCTTTGCATTGTTTATTTGTGTCATCTTGTAGGATGTATATAGGATACAGAAGCCTGGAGAAGTCTCTTGCAAGATGAAAATATGACTTCAAAGTCTACAGCATAGTAATGTGGGCAACACAGGTTGCAAGATTATAATGGAGCCAGTGGCGATTTGTGGAGAATGTTAGCATCGCTGAAGATTAGCATACTTGATTGTTGACTGGGCTTTTTGTGGTCTGAAGGAAGAGAACATGAACTAAAAATATTTTGGCATTAAGTATAATTCTTACTCCAGAGAAGTAGGCAAGGATATGGGTATTATATAATTACAAAGATCAAACACACACACACACACACACACACACACACACACACACACACACATATATATATGTTTTATATATACCTGTATGATGAAGAAACAAGATCTAGCAGTATCAGAAGCTATAGCATTCAGCTATAATATGAGACAGCTGTTTCACTGAAGGCAGGGTTTGGGGGTATAGTTCAGAGGCAAAGCACCTGCATAACACATAGTATTTGGGTGAAATTTTCAGTGCTGGGGGAAAAAACCTTAGAAAGCATTCATTATTTATATTATTTTGGATACCCTTAAAAGACTCTAATTAAATGAATATTAATGCACTATAGACATTTCCGAAATTGCTGTGTACCTGTTTCGTATAACATGAGGAGACTGCTCATCACTTCTCAGCATTTGTAGTCCACCTGGGGCTCTTTGAAAGGAAGTTGAGCATTCATTCCTGTTCATCGCTGCAAACTTCCTTGCTAATGGTACCATGTTTACCAGGAAATTCTCTGCCTTAGATATGAGCTCATATCCATATATGTCTGAGGCAGTAATTTTTAAAGATTGGATAGGTTTTACTTGAGACAAGAGTAGTATCTTGAGCAGTTCTTGTGATAAGAAAGACGCTTTTTAAAAACATATAAATTAAGTCTATGTGATCAAGGAAGTTAAACACTTGGCATGAGACTACAAGTATTCATCCATATTGATGGATTAGAATTCAATTAAAATTGAATAAGGATTTTTTTTCCTGGTTCATAATCAAAACACAGTAGAATTGAAAATAACTGTTTCTGTCTATAAATTCATCCAGTTAGATTATCCTTTAAGAGACAAGCTACATGTGTGAAGAATGTATTTTGTTCCCTATTTCAGTTTTTCACCCCATGTAACACATTGCTTCCCCTGCTGTTGTTTGCAACCTTTTTACAGTTGATGGAAGTATGTACATTGCATCTCCTCTGATTAATACAGACATCCCACTGTGCAGCTCCATTTACAACAGTGTCTCTTAAGCAACATTTTTATTGCCTAAGTTATCCCGGTTTTGTAGTGTGTGTTATTAAGTGCTACCTCTCTCCAGCACTTTGAGGCCCTGTAATTACCAAAGGAGGCAACTGGATGAAGTTTGCAAATTTACTCCAGAGCTTGAACAGGGACACTGGCTGCTGGATGGCAATAACAGAATTTATATCTCGGGAGCCTGCTGAAAAATGATAATTTCAGTTCAACATTTTTAATTTCCAGGGAGCCATTTGCATGTAGACCTTTGGGTAACCACAACCACACTCATTGGAAATAGAAATGATTATAACACTGACAGATGAAACAAAATCCTCCAAGATCATTCTTTCTGTAATGTTGCTTTGCGTGTGACATGTTGCTGCTGAAGGGAGGCGGGGCTATATATTTTTTTGATATATTTTTAATAACTGACAAAAATCCTTCATCATGTTCACTTTTTAGTATAAATCTGAATAAACATAATAGGGGCAGGCATTTTATCTATTTTTTATATAAATTAATCATCATCTATAGCTATCTTTCTTAATATTCTGCCTTGTGTTGTTTGCATGCCACGAAAATGTTATTTTTATTGAAGTTCATTTTACTTGAATCAGTTAAAAGAATCAAGACCCTAGATATAGATGTAAAATGAGAAGGGTGTGGTTAGCCAAGAAGGAAGCCAGAGGTCAAGCTGCCCAATAGTGAACACAATGTGGGACCATCATCACAGATTCTAGATCACAGCAGCCAAATGTACCTCGCCTGCAGAAAGCCACCATTTCAGAGAAATGGGGCAGAGAAGTCACATTTGCCCAATACTATTCTAAGCCCACCTGCATGTCAGCTGCATAGAAATGAAATAGCAGAGTTTACCAAGGATCGGAGAAACTACATTTACGACCAAATCAAACCTTCTGCATAATGCAAGGTAATATTTAGCCAAGCACTAAGTGGAAAAGCATACAGGGGGCAAGAATGATCAGTATGGAAAAAAAAAAGGAAGAATGATCCATATGGGATGAAAACATTTTTTTTTAAATTACTTGAGTCGTATGGGGTAAAACAATTTAGAAAAAAATGATTCCTCATTTTTGGGCAAAATTAAAATGGAGAGAGGGAGAATAGATGACAGTATTTTGGGAAGGAAGCAGAGAATCAAAACACAGAGAAGGTTTAGTAGTGTCAAGTTATACGCTGTGTATTTGCTGACTAGGTGTAGACAGTAGTAGAATAACTCACAAAACACCTATCCGATACTAACTCTCCTTAGCTACTTCCTGACATGAACCAGCAGTTATCTGCACAAGAAAGTAAAGTGCAGACTAGTTAAAATGTGGACAATATGGTAAGCTCAGTCTCGGAAATCCTAATCTAGTGCTTTCTTACTCTTCGATACATTAAATTGAGTATTGTCTTTTTTAAGGCGAGACCATCTAGAATTCATTGAGGCCGTTTTTAGAAGAGGCACGCAGGAGTGATGCTGTGGTGAGTCTCGCCCTGGGGCCCATTTTGGTTGTCCTCCACTTCCTGTCCAGGCTTCTCTCAGACAGGCGGGGTGAGGAGGGTGCTGAGCCTGGGTTTGGAAGTTGGGGGAGACCAAGGGATAATCACCATTCCTTGTCTTTAGAGCTTCAGGCTAAATTCAGGCCAGTTTGCCTTTAACTTTTTTCTCATCTGTAAAAAATAATGAGCTTTTCATCTAACTAGAAGGGTCTCCTGAAGAAGCTGCCTTAGAGCTGTGTGCGTTCTATTGATAAGGAATCTAGTTTTGTTTTCTGCTGCTGAAATAACGCCCCCTTTATTCAAAACCTAGACGTTAGCAAGTGTATGCATTTCTTGTTTTCACTTTTTGTCCAGATACCAATTCGGTAACCATACGTTTGCTTCTCAGTGATATATCTGAACTCACAAGCAACCCTTCAGTGAGTGAACACGTGTCACTTGAGGTACAATCCTTGGCTCCTGGCTATGGATGTGCGTTACGGCCATGTCTCCCCAGCCTCCTTTCCATGATCTCAAAGAGTTAGTGGCCACAACTGCAGAGAAGTCAATGAATAATCTTTAGTCTATTATAGAAACAGAGACCAGATGATTCTCGTTCCATAAAGGACAAAGACTGCATCCAGTACTAAGTCTGGTATGGCCTTAGTGATGTCTGCGAGCAAATCTGAATGGATTATTGCAATATTTTTTTCATTTCTGAAAATTATGTGACCAGAAATCACCTAGTAGGTCCATGCTCCAATACAAGGATCTTAATGGAAGATTTTCTTCTTTCTTTCAGTTCCTCTCTTAATTCTATCGAAGTGCATCTTGAATCTGAATGAGGTGCAGACAAACCTCACATACAACAGCCAGGGGAATTGAAACCAAAGCATTTATTATGCTCAGGAGTCACAGCTGACGCCCGGAGTTGCCAAATCCAGCAGGGTTGACACAGACTGCTCGTGGTTTTCATAAGCATTGATTGCAGCCAAAATGCTGTTTTGCCAGCTGAATTTTGATTCAATTGCCAAGTGACCAATGTTAACCTCGCATCCGTCTGAGCATTTATTAAGTTTATTTATGACCTTTTGTTTATGGGCTTTCTGGTTGTGCAAATATGTAACATAAACATGAAAATTTCCTTCCAAATTACTGTCAGTGGAGGCAATGTTTTGTTTTGTTGTGTTTCGTTTGATATTATTTGCATGAATCCTAAGCAGTTGGGTTATGATCGCATACCAAAAAAATGAATAATACACATCAGTCCTTCTACAGATTTGGGAATGTAAAAAAGTCATTTTTATCTATAAAGAGAATTGTTTCTCTACATCTTTACTATCACCAAAATAATTATACTGTGGGAGAGCACTATAAAATATAATGAATTTTCCATATAAAACATTGTCAAATAGATTAAAAAGAAAAAGTCCAAGACCCAAAGGAATTTGGAGCACACAGTTCCACACAAAGGTGGCGGATACAGTGCAGGATTTAAGCATAGCGACAGATGAGAAACTCCCCAAGAAGCTTGTTACTCCAACATCTATCTCGTGAATTTCTCAAAGCCGTGTGATGTCAGTCATCTGGCTGGCATCCCACAGTACCCGCTTTGGCTCAAAATTCAGTCTCATTGATACTGATTATTTTTAATAGGAAAAGAAAAGATGAAATAGAATTGCTCTTCCGGATGGCACTCTTCTCATGAAGATTCAAATCTGTTTAGAGGAGAAACGTGTTCCCTGTGGCTGGCTTTCTCCTCTCCCTTTTATTCAAAATAATCAGGATCTAACCTCTAGAAAAATTTTATTAGGAAACCGAAATGATACTAATATAGTATTTAACAATATCTTTAAATAAACTGGATTTAGAACCTTAATTTTAACTAATAAATGAAAATATATGACAAAATTGTGAGAATTTTGTCTCTGAGCATGGATATGTTTATCATTGCTTTAATATGTTGAAAATACAGATCCAAAAAATGTATTTTGGCAGAGTGTAACTCTGAGTTCTGGGTAAGACTATTTGAACTTTGATAGTTCAAGAACTTCATGTAGACAGACAGCTCCTAAAAAAATAGTCCTAGTTCATTCATTTGTTAAATGACGAATGCCGAGTATATCCCAAACTTTCTGTTAGTGTTTAACAATGAAAATGAGCAAAAGTATATCCGAACCTTTTGCTTATAGAGACAGCCATGTAAGTCAGTAGTTATCATATAATGTAAACAAACGCCATAATCCAGTTACAGAGCGAATCCATTCGGCTCCTTCCTGCCTCCTGCCATGCCCAGGCATCTTCTGCCTGAACATCTTTCCTCGGTTTACTGTGTGGTCCTGTTCTACACAGTGTTCAATCTCCACCCAAATTCTCCTTCCTGGAAAGGTACTTTATTCCCATCATAGCCCTCATCAACATCTGGGCCCATCTTTTATTTATTTCCTGGCTTTTTCCTTCAGCATGGACTCACTGTGAGCAGCAACTTCGTCTTGTTGCTCTTCTACACCTAGCTCTCAGAAGACTGCCTGGCATTCCAAACTAAAAAACAAAACAAAAAAAACCAAACAGGAAACAAAACAAAACAAAACAAAAAAACAGTCGTTGAGTTAAATGTAGAACCTATAACGGTGGCAAAAAATGAGTTTTGTTTTTCTAAAACTACCGTTTCTGCACCAAACTCCTGTCATCATGAAAACGACAGTGTGAAAAGTGGAAGAAAATATCATTGAGGAAATGTGGAGCAGATCAGTTAGGAAGGGAGGAAAGAGCGCTTTTCAAGACCTTTGTTTTCTGCTGTTCTATCAGGAACCGTGTCACTATTTACTTGCGCTGCGGAGAGGTCTTTGACTGGGTCCCTGGCCTCTAAAAGTATATTTTGTTAATTTAGATTATGATGAGATTAATTCAACATACCACCAATGAATTCATTAGCCTTTTCTTTTTAATGGGGGTTTTTGAAGGATTACATATATTTTTATCTTTATGTCTGAGTCTTTTCCAGCTTTCTTCCGCAAGCCAAGTTGCATTCACACCAGGACAGTATTTCTTAGTTTGATGAACATGAATTAAGCTGAGGGTCTCATTTTTTTCTTCGTTTTGCACATGAACAGAGGTCTGCATTTCCAACTCATACTGCTGGACATTCTCTCTCTGCCTCAGTTTTATCAGTGATAAAATTCAAACTGTGAATCTACCTTGTAGTGTGAGTGTGAGCATTAACTGTGAGAAGCCATGGATAATCTGGAGCAGAGGACAAATCCCTCTAAGTGATTAATTAATGGGAACAGTTTTACAGGTCATTATTATTGATCTTCTTTCTCCTTAACCCATTAAAAATTCTGGAAACTTTAGAATCCATATAATCTACTTTGAAAGAAAATAGCACAAGAGATTTTTGCTATGAGGGTGGGGGATCTATAAGGGAGAATAATGAAAATAGTCAAACTTTTCCCATGATTCTGTTTTCTACATTTGTAATTATTTACTTTTCCATTTTCTGAAAAACAAAGTATATGGGAATGTATTTAGTTCATTCTCAAAATTTTTGTGAAATATATAGACATAGAATTTTGTGAAATTCATAGTATGAATATTTGTATTTTCCAACAGGAACATTTTGCAAACTAAAATTGCCCTTTATGCTACCAGCAATGTTGACTGAAAAAGAAAAATGTAATTAAGGCATTGTGGTTAAATGTAGTCTGAAAGCTAGAGTCACACTGAAATGTATTCAAAGCTCCACAGACTATTCAACTTCTCTGTGCTTCCCCATCTGTAAAGCTCAGTTCCTAATAGTAACATGTCTTAGGTCTATTGTGAGTAGTAAATCACAAAATAACATGTGAAGTAGTTAACAAGGTGTGTGGCATGTAACATTGATTACATTTTTGTTTGTGTCATTATCATTACCTGACAGCATCCTAAATTAACCTGTCACGATGCTAAGATAATCCAGACTTAGAACACTGACTTGGGATTTTCCTGGAGTCACAAAACTATAACCTTGGTCACAAGAAATTTAAAATTGAATTTATACACACATATGTGCATTAGCTGTGCACACATGAATCCATACACACACACACACACACACACACACACACACACACACACAAACTACAGTAGTTTAAGAAATGGAATGTAGACACCCTAGATGTCACTCTAAATGACTTTAGGATCCACCATGTTTCATCAGTGCTAACTTGGTGAAAGTATAGTATGATGCAGTCCTCAGTAGAGTAAATGGTGGTGTTCTTGTCTGATAGAATAGTCCATGATTTATTTATGCTGCACCTTTCAGCAGTGGATGAGGGTGTGTTTTCCCTGACTTCAGATCTCAGGGCAAGCTCTGGTTTTTCTCTGCAGCTGATGGATGCTATATATCTCTACCTTTCTAGTAACCTCCAAGTCACACTTCACATTGTTCTCTGCTCATTATTTATAGAAACAAAGCGTTCTCTTTTCCAGGACTTCAAGCTACATAGGCATCCTCCAAGGTTCCATCGCAAAGTAAAAGTTCCCTTCTTTGTGTCCACCTGCCAATTAGATTCTCCACCAACTGAAATTCACTGGGGGTTTCAGTTTAAAGGGTTCTAAATGGATTTTAAGTTTAATCCTAGGACAATTGTTACCACAAAATACTTCTTTGATTTACTTTGTCAGCACCAATGAAAATGAGTCATTTATTAACTCTGATGTTCAGCATCAGTGAGGGCTAGCTTCCTAATCCTTGTAGAGCTGATGAAATTTGTCCAAAAACCTTTTCTTCCTTTTTCATTGTAGAACAGAATTCTAGTCATGAACAGGCCCTCCCTCTATATCCTGAACATCTCCTTCGTCTGCAAGATTGAGACTCAGAAAATATTCATATGAATCAACCCATCACCTAGTTCTCTCAAAAGAGCCCTCGATTTTAATAATCTTCATACATTTTACAGTGTCCTACCTAGTTCTAAACTTTGTATAAATGGGTAGCACTCTATCTATTTTCCTCCTGCCTGGTTTTTCTTTCAACAATGAATTGGTAAGATTCATCCATTCTGATACTGAGTATGTGGCTGTCCTTCATCTTCTGTATGAATACAGAACAATTCATTTACGTACCACGCAGTAAAAACCTAACTGAGCAAGTCTGGATTATTCAAACCTTGGAGATTTCAAAGAAATGTTTAAATGTTTCTTACTCATCTCCTGAGAGATAACCTTCTAGCCCTTGTAGTATTATAGACAGCCAAGTAAGGCAGAAATATTATAGGTAGTCAGACAGGGGTGGGCCCTCAATAGAGTCAAAACACAAGAGGAGAATATGCTACAACTATGGCTGGAGGCACATCCACTGAAGGTCAGGACTCAAGGCTGAGGGATTAAACAATGAACTGAAGATCACACTCATCTGATCTGATAAAGTCTAGGTCACCCAGGTGGGAGACCAAGATCTCCAGATCCAACTCACCCTGGAATGTCCTTGTTCTCTCCTTGCCGATTTACTACGTGACTTTCTTCCCCATTGGTTCACTATTACCTAAACGACTACACTTGTACTATTATCGGTTAATCATCATTTTGACACACATTGTACCTGCCTCACAATTTTGCTCTATAAAAGTTCCCCTGAAAAGTGAGCTCATTGGCAACCCACTCGGGTCCCCTCCTGTCTCTCAGGAGCTCTCTTTCTCTCTCTCAATAAAATTCCTACTCTTAACCTCCTTTGTTCCTTAGAATTCATTCTTCGACTTTGGGGGACACGAACTCAGCATAACTGACATCTAGCAGGTTGGGAGTTACATTTTTTCCCCTATATCAGTAGCATCCTGCTACTAAGCATTTCCCCTTATTCACCTGGGGCCTTAGGTGGGCCCAGATAGTCTATACTTACGGTACAATTTTTGGTGGAGGACTCGGGCCTTACTGTATCAGCCTGACCTCTGGAAGGACTAGAGATCACAGTCAGACTGAGATTGGGCACATGAGCAGTTAGCCGTGGCTACATGAATAACCCTTCATAAAGGGTTTAGACAGCAAGATCAGGTAGGCTTCCTCAGCCGACAATACTTTGTGTTTTCACGCAGTGTTGCTGAGAGAAATAAGTGCTGTTTACACAACTCCACTAGGAGAGGCTGAGTGGAAGCGTGTGTCTCCTAGACCCTGTACTCTGCCTTTTCCTGCTGCTGACTTTACTGTGTACATTTTCGTCGTAATAAACCATAACCATGAAAATCATCTTTTGCTGAGTTCTGTGAGTCCTTCTACCAAATCAGGGCATTCAGGGTGGTTTGGGGAACTCCAGACACAGGCGTGCTCTCCTGTTGGTAGCGTTGTTTCCAGATTTTTGCCAAATCCTCCCCATTGTGCACTATATGTATGAAGACATCCTGAATGTTTGTAAACATGTGAGTGACTTCTTGGGTCATGGGAATATTGTCCTGAGGTTTCGACTTGCTCTCGCAGTGAGCTGTACCATCTCACAATCCCCCAAGCCCAGCTTCACCAGCATTTGCTATTACCAAACTTTTTAGTTTGGAGGAATTTATTATTGTGAGATCTATTTCATTCCTTAAAATTTATATTTCCCTGAGGTTGAGCATCTTTTTGTGGGATTTGGGGATTTTCTTTCCTGTGGATTATCTACTTATATCTTTTGGATTTCTTTGTTGTGTTTTTAAAAATTATTTTTAGAAGTTCTTTATGTATTTAGAATTCATTATCAAAAGTTTGTGAGTGTGGCAATTGTATGCTTCTATGGCTGTCACTTTATTTACATAAGTTGTAATCCAAAAGTTTGAATATTCAAAATTTTAAAATTTATCTTTCCTTTTCTTTATGATTTATGATTTCTGTATCTCATCTGTTTCCTCTACTCTGTTATACTCTTTTTTATTTTTCTGGTGCAGTCCTCTATGATGTTATAAAGATAGTCTGTTTTCTTCCAAATGTTTTAACTTTTTTTTTATTCACATTTAGTCACTTTATCTCCTTCAGATTTATTTTGGTAGATGGTGGGAAATAATAAACATTGCTTTTCTTTCCCACCGAGATAGTCAATTTTCCCTACAGCATTTTTTTTATAAGTAGCTTGTTTTCATGCATTCTCTTGACTTAATATTTCCTCTGTTATAGAGAAAGCTTCCATAAACTCAGGTTCTATTTCTTGTTTGTTTATTCTCTTAAATCTCTTTCTTCCACCAATAGTGAATTTACTAATTACTGTAGTTGTATTAATAAAACTCAATTTAATTACTAAAATCTTGGTATCTAGACAGTTGTATCTGTACCGTGATGCTTTTCCAAAAAATGATTTTAATATAAAGGTAATTTTATAAATTTCACAGTACACAGTTGAGATTTTCATTGAAAAAGCATTTACTGTATATAAGTTAAAGAATAAATGGTGGTAATATTTAATCTTCTATATAATATGATGATTCCACCCCTTATTTCATCTTTAAAATCTTTTATTAATTTTTTTCTTTTTTTCTTGCATGTATTTTGTTAATTTTACTCCTAGATACTCTATCAATTTTTGTTGCAATTATAAATGGTATTAAAATACTTCCAATTGTTTGTTATATGTGTAAAAACATAACTGATTCCTACATATGAGTTATGAATTTTGCTAAACACTCATCAGCTCTGGTAAATTGCCTGTACATTATCCAGGATTTTATTCACAAACACGCATATCATCAATAGATAATGACAATTTTATTTCGCATTTCCTTCTTCACAAAGACTTTCAGTTTGGCTGTCCTGGTGTGCTGTTGGGAAATTCTGCTTTGTTTGTTGTAGGTCAGTGCCCACTGCCACCCACAGACCCCACGTGACTCCTGTAGTCCAGTCAGGGAGGTTACTGTGAAAGGTCCATGCTGGACTGATGCAATACTTTTCAGGTACCCAAACATGGAGCTCCTTTAGGGATAGTGTTTTAATGCTTCTGTGCCATACTAGAGGAACCGAAATCTTTGCCAATCCTGGGAGTCCCAGGCCTGCTGAGGCCGCATCCGTCACCATTTCCTCTGAGATCTGACTGCCTCAGATTATGGCCATACTTCTATGAGTACAAGCAGGATGTGAGCTCACAAATCCCTCTACCAACTATGTGTCCTTTGAATACAAGCAAAAGATCTGTCTACATGAGTATAAGCACACAAATTCAAGTCTAAATAAATTACCCACCCATGTGCTGAAATCACATTTATACAGGCTGGTGTTTCTGCCAAGTTTCTACATAGTTGCCGGGGACTAGGCATTCATCTCTTGGTACGCAATTTTCCTGCCACCTCCCCATCAGTCAGTACACAAACCCTGGTAGCCTGGCTGATTGGCTCCAGGCTCATCCACCCACACATCTAAGTTTTGCTTTTCAAAACCTTCCTAACACATAGAATTTAACAGGGATTCTCTGATTTCTTCAGCCAAGAAACCCCCTCTGAACATCAGTAAGAACCGTATAGGAAGAGTGGAGATGGAAAAGAGGTGGCTGGAAACTCTTCACTATTGGCTCCATCTATTTGCAGCTCTAAAACTGTTTTTAAAAATAAAAACTATTATTTTTTAAAAGCAAATCGTGACAATAAATAGAGTGAAGAAAATAGCTACATTCAAATCAATGAATATTTCCAGTCAATTATGCACATTCCATTAATCTATACATTACTTACTACATACACACGGAGTAGTCCAGATACTGCAAAATATCTTAAGATAAAAGCTCCATGAAGACAATAATCTTTGTCATTGAGATTTATGTCATTTATATATACCAAGTGAATGTCAAGATAGGTCCTTCATAATTAATTAGTAACAATTTTAAATTAGTACATTAATGGATTAATAAATTAACACAAATAGAAGGGAATTTGGATAGGGCTTAGAGAGAATCCCCAATGAATCTAAAAATGACTTTGTGGTAAAACAAAATTTTAGCATAAAAATCAGCAACAACAACAACAAAAGAAGAAACCAGGGTCACACTGGGAGGTTCCATTGGTAAACCAGTTGCCTATCACCTGTGGAAACTATTGACATAATTGGCCTTTTAGAAAAGATCTGAAGAATGCACCTTATCTTGGTAGGTGGGGAAAGCCAAAATGTACACCAATTTACCTTTCTTCATCATCGATAATTGAATTCCCAAAGAATTTAATGTGCCAAGATTCAGGATGGATAGACTCTTTAAATATAAATCAAAAGTTTCTGTCTCATTTTTTCCACATGGAAACATGCTAAAAAACAAATAAATAAATACTTGAACAACTGAATTAGGAAAATTTCAGGAAATTTCATGACCTCACTAAGATTGTTTTCCCTAAATATAACAAAATATTTTCCTGAAGATGATCCCCGGGTCAGAAAGATTGAGTAGTATAAGAATGTTACCATAAGAACTAGAAGAAAATTTATGAGAGTGTTCAAATAAATAGAGTGTAGAAACAATGAGAGAAAAGAATGTCCTGTTGACCATATCAAATTTGAAATGTTTGTTTGACTGAAGATGGCACAAAAGTGATAAAACACAATGACATTTTCAATTTTAAATATTGGACTAATATTCACTAGCTAAAGATAAACAAATAATTTAAAAAGAACAAGTAGCTAATTCTGAGCAGTACAAAATCAAAGGATGAAACAGATATGTAAGATTTTCAGTCACTAGTAATGAAACAATGTTAGTAGGGTCAGTATTTTCCTCTCAGGGAAGTATTTAAAACATTGATATTATCCAATTACCCAGTGTTGTCAAGAATGTAGATAAACAGGCTCTCACAAATGTTCTTTATGAAGAATAACTTGTTTCGATCTTTCTGAGGCCAATCAGACAATTTCACCAATAATAATAACAGTAGGTACTTACTGTGTGTTTTGTATTGTATTGTATTGTTATAAGTTCTTTAACATTGAATCTCTATATAACTCTGTGGTGATATAAGTATTATTATTATCAGCCATTTTATAGATAAGGAAATTAAATTATGAAGAGTAAAGTAGCTTGTGTGGTTAAAAAAAAATCACTTATCTAGGAAACAGAGACCCTGGAATTTAAACCAGGTACGGTGGCATGAGTGTTTCCCTAAAGTGTAACCCAACCTCACATGTCTCATATACTATTGTAACATGTGCTCAGGTTTTGCTTTGATTTAGGGACGATGAGGCTAGCAGATGGGGAGATGATTGCTACCAAAAGGACAGTTTGTGGTTTCCAGTCTACCCCATGCCCTGCCTCCCACGCTGCATTTTTACCTCTAGATATTAGCTTACCCTAGACAGGGTAGTCTCTCCAGGATAACCAATGCCCCAGATTCCAGAGCATCAAGAATATGAGGAAGAATACAGAAAACAAGAAAATGTATTAGTACACGTGTATTTTCTTTAATGCAGAAATTTGCCGTCTCGGAAATCATACTATAGAGACAGACATTTCGGGGGAGAAGTGTTAACACAGTGCTCAGGGCTTACACCAGCTAACATTTGGAAACAACATATGTGTTTCTCAATAACAATTGGTTGGATTGATCTTTCTACAAACAAAATGGATTTTATAATTCTAGACAGAAATAGAGAAGAATTATGTGCATTTAGATGATAGGCTGTCTGTGATTCTTATCTGTGATTGAGAAAGTTGAGAATAGTGAAAATATTTTGTCTTACATGCTACCATATGTCGGAGTATCGTAAAGAGGCGGTCCTATTTTTTATAAGGATTGTTTCCTATTTTACATCCTAGTCACAGCAGAACTTATTAGTTGACTTGAATGATAAAGGACTTGAAAGAGCAGGTATGGTGTTATCTTTGAAGCCAATACCAGTGATTCTGGTGTTCGTGGAAACTAAGAAGTGAAGCTGTGTCTAAAGAGGAGGAAGTTGGGGTTCTGGCAAAGTATCGTTGGAGGGATGGTTGTTTCTGAAGAGTTCTACCCACTGGCCGGGACAGAAGGACAGCAGTTCTCAAACTTTAACGGATATCAGAATCTCACGAAGGGCTTGTTAGGAAAAGATTGTGATCACTGCTACTCACATCCAGAATTATCGATTCTGAGAGTCTGTGATCGGGCCCAAAATGTGACCTTCTCACAAGTTCCAGGTGAGCCTGATACTGGCTGTGTGGAGACTGGACCTTGGGATCTGTCAGCTAAGCAGACGGGGCTGTCGAATGAGGACAGCAGCTTAGAGGGGTTTTGTTAACAGCTGTGAAGAGAGATTGAATCAACTGACCTTGACAAAGGAACCAACCACCATCCCAGTGAGACTGGGTGGGCGAGGCTAAGCCTCCAGTGGGGGCAGTGCACGACGTCTTAGGCATCACCATGTGGATGGAGCTACTGCTCCAGTCAGGGCTGTATCAGGCGGATGACCAAGTCCTAAATGATTAGCTGTCCAAGACAGATTAAGTAGTTATTCTTTACACAACTGTTTTGTGCAAGTGGCTGCTACATGCATAAATATTTGCAGGTTAATCCTTAGGTCTGGAATGCTTATGTGGCCAAGTCATGTCTGGGTTTTTGAAGCCCTCAGAAGAAGCACTGAAACATTTTACAGCTTAAAGTCCAGGTGGCAGGGATATTAACTGGCAAGGGGTTAGGGATTTAGCTCAAGTGGTAGAGCGCTTGCCTAGCAAGTGCAAGGCCCCAAGTTCGATCCTCAGTGCCTCCACCCCAGAATTTGGCTAAAACATGTTTCAACTTCTCTCTAAGCCTCCCCAGTAAGCATCTGAATGATTTTGTGGGACCTGACGGCGTAAAAGGTCCTATCCTTTTGCTAGGATAATCTCAGGAGAGTGTCTTGAAATATATCACTTTCTCAGAACAAATTATATAAATCCTAATTCTTTGTTTCAAATTTTAATCAAAATCACTCATGAAATTGGAATCTTGTTACCATTTTACTTCCAGGATTTTGGAGCAAGTGGTGAAAGATAATAACAATTAATAGTTATGTTTGTTTTGTCATCTCAGATCAAATCTTCAACTGACTGGATAAATTCCAGAAACTTTGGGGAGGCAATTTGATTTACTATTTTAACGTAAATCTCATCTACAAACACCCTCATAAGGCAAACCCAGAATAATGCTTGATCAAATAAATGAGCCTCCCGACCGTTGAGTCAAGTGGATACATAAAATTAGTTTTGGCCAAAAACAATGACATTTGACCATACAGTACAGGGTAACGTATTTCCAGATTTCCTTTGTGTGAAAGAAGAATAAACCTCTGATTCAGTTGCTTGCTTGATTCAGTTTTACACATACTTTACATTCAAATGCAATTCCTAGCTGATATAGTGGCTATAATCACATTCAAATATGTAGATTTTTTACAAATATTTTAGAATTTCAATCATCATTTTCACATGATAAACTCTTAGCACACATATTCCAATATTGATAACTAAAGACATAAAATCTTAGAATATAACTAGGACATGAAATTTTTATTAAACCAATTTGTTTAACTATAAACTATAAAAGCAACCATATTTTACTCTATAAATACTCTTTGTTGTTAAAAGTATTTTTTCTTTCACACTAGTTTTCATCCACTTTATCTGGCTGTTTCAGATTCATCTACAGGAATTCAGTTTTTGTGTCTATCCTCCCAGAGAGTTTTCTGAAGTTCAGGTGTTTCTCCCTAATTCTTCTTTAGTACTCTACTATTCCATCTGTAGTAATCTTCCCTGTCATCTGTTTTGATTATTTAGTTATCTAATGAGCTATCAGGGAATCGAATTTATAGTTTATTAATTTTTTCTTCTAGATATTTCAGACTGTAGATGATGAGGAGTGTTTATCCTGCTTCTGAGTTCATTATATTCTCATCCTCAGTTCTTGAAAAACCATCCATCTAATTTTACCAATATATTTACTCATTTAATTAATCTTTTTAATATCTATACAATACTCAACGTGGGTAATGTATTATTGTACTACTCACATCCATATGTGTCCTTATAAGTTGTTTCTTGTTTTATGTCCATATATTTTTAAAACATTTTAAGTGGTGCTGCGTTGTACTCTATATTGTAATTTAGTTACATTGTTTTTTGATTTGATGTATATTTAACACTATATTTTAATATCTATTCATATTGCCATATGTACGTCTAATCAGTTGCTTCCAGCTGGTGCACGATATTCTCTAGTACACGGCTACCACAAATTATTTAATAGTTGCTCCCAAATTCACCTCACCACAATAATGAAGCAACAAGCTTTTATTTACAAGTCCCTTTTGTGCATATTTATGTAGACATGTGTCAAATATATGGACATATATGTGCGTATAAGTATAAATGTTGCTAAGAGTTTCATTGCTGGCTCACAGGAAATTTACATACTTAATTTGATTAGATGATGCAAAAATAATTCCGTTTAAATCACCAAACCTGTCAATACTCCTACTAACACATACGAGAATGTCAGTAAACCCATGTCCTCTCCAATACTTAGTATTATCTGGCTCTCCAAATTTTAGTTATCTACCAGTGTAAAATTGTATGTCAGTTTTAGTGTCCATTTTCCTGATAACTAATCATTTCATTTACTCAGTAGTCTTTGGAAGGGTACCTTTTCTCTACTTCATTATATATTTCAATTTGAATTGCTATATTTTTGTATTTGTTGATAATTTTTATGAGTTCTTTGTTTATCTTGTATTGTTATGTCATTTCCAGACTTAGATATTTGAAATACATTGTCTCATTTTATCACATTTCCATTAAATCTTACTGAGGAGTAATGCTTAATTTTCTTATAAAGCAATTTTACTTTATAGTTTGTACTTTGGGAAATTTTAAAAAGTTGTTCTCCATCTCATTTCTTAATCACAGAGATATGCATATATTTTCTTTTATTAACTTTGTAATTTTGTCGTTCATGTTTGGGTATTTAAAACAATATGGAGCCTACCATTGTACGTGGCAGTAGGTTGGGATCCAGTTTTATTTTGATTCATATAGTGAATCACTTTTCTCAATATCATTTATCAAATAACCAATGTTTTCTGCATTGTCTATAGCTCTCGAGTTACTGCACAAGCATATATAACCTGTCTCTGAGCTTTTTACTTTGTATATTTTTAAGCTATTCTTATATTGATCTCTAGATCCTGGAGGACTAGCAGAATACCTGGAGATGTTGTGTTGAATATATGTTGACCATTTACTTACAATAAAGCCTTTAAACCAATATCCATTCAATGGAACTGTCAGATAAAGCAGAGCTCTCGCCCCACTTAAACACAGACTGATACTCACAATCTCTGAACACTCATAGCTGAAATCCCACTACATCTTCTTACAGTTTTCATACCCACTAGTTAAATTGTATTGAATTAGACTCATCAGTTCCCACATTGTTTATACCTTATTTTAATTATATAATTTAAATTCCACATAAACAAATGAAATGTGGGTGCAAAGAGAGAGTTATTTCAATAAAAACTATTTTTGAAGAGAATTATTGAAAAAAAAGGGAGTAGATGATTGGGACAAGAAAGATGGAAATAATAAAGATAAAGAATAATTCTCTAGATGGCTTTAAGTTCTTTCTACTTCAAAATAAGCAAACCTGGAAAACCCAGATGATGCCCTATCAAGATGGTCTAGATGAGATAAATGAACTAGAATTACAAACATCATATCTAAATTGAAAGAGGAGAGAAACATTAAAAAGTTCAGTATAAGAATGAACTTGTAGAATAGACATATTGAAACATAAATCATACATGTGTCATTTGTATGATTCCACATTTTAACCAACTTTTTCAGCTGAACAGCCAATTGTAGGACTGGGTAAGAGATCTTCCATAAGACAGTCATGTAATACAGGCCCCAGACTGCAAATAAGCTGCACATTCAAACCTTGCTGACACATTTAGGAAAACTATTTTAAAAAGGTGCATTTGAATCATTCCAACTTTTTTCCTTATATTATTGAAGTTAAAACTACTAGGATAAATATTCTATCAAGATAAGACATGAGCATATAAATCCATCTTTCCTATTACCTAAATATTTTTAAAGAAATAAATCCATCCCAGCAGCGACAAACAGAAAGAATACACTCATTTCCTGGGAAATTTTGAGGCATTCCTAAAAGATAGAAAGCAGATGGAATCAGAATGTCAGAGAAGTAAAATCAGAGAAAACAATAACCTAAAACACAGAGATAAGAAAATTACTTTTGAAAGCAATTTCACATACACTCAAAGCTCAGTGAGCAAACAAGAAGACCTGAGGACATAATCAGAGTACTTCCATGTTCTGATTAATGAAGACAGTTGGACTTCCTCTTATGTCACTTACATAAGCTACAGGCAGCAGTTATGGTTCCCCTAAGTATCCTTTCTTTAACTCCCTGCAAAAAAATCTGGGTCCCTAATGAAGCGAGTGATCTTTAAGGATAGAGATCTTAAAGCCAGTGATGGGAGTATTGAGAAAAACAGAGTAAAGCCTAAAGAAACATCACCCTTCAGAGGAAACCAGAGAAAGAAAGAAACAAGGAGAGTGGTACACTTCAACTTGCCTAAACTAAGGCCATTAACATATGACTCTGAAGTGTGTATTTTTTGCATAAAAAAACTCTTGAACAAATACTGAGCCTGAAGAAGTAAAGTAGTACCCCAACTAAGACTACAGAATTAATAAGCAGATTTTACACTGTGAAGGGGTCCTAACAGTCTGGAAACCATATAACTATCTTTTCAAAATTTCCAGAGGAGACAACTTTAATAGGAACATGTGTTTACAAATAATTAAACACTGATTATGAGTATGAAAAGATTTGAGGACAAGCCATACCGTGAAAAGTAGGTACCCTATTCATCAAGTAAAAGAACATCCAAAGAATGGAGTTAAAAGAATAACATAAGAAAATTAACGTGTAATACATAAGGATTCAAAATGATTCTAAAAACATACACAAAAGTTTTGGAAAAAAACATCATAAACATTAAAAATAAAAGGAACTCAATAAATGTGGTGAGTTGTACATTGTAAATAGCAGAAGATAGAATAAATAAACTGGAATATTTCACTGGGGGACACTGTAGAAAGGCAAGAGAAAAGGAAAAAGGGATGGAACACACATGAGTGAGAAAACCTGATAGGTCTTTAGACTATGTATATGTATTTAGATTCATTTTAAACTGATCATTATAGTCACTTGGCAAGGTGGATTCAATTATTTTGATCATTTGGCAGACACAGGAAAAAAAATGATCTAGACATGGAGGAAGTCAGTGGCACTGCACCGTGTAGGACTTGGATCTCTTCAGTTCCAGGCCAAGTTCGTATTTTTCCTGGCCCATGAAAAGAGTGACTGTTGTGGGTGGATAAGCAGTGGGAAACGCCTGTTTTGGCACACTGTAGTACTGAGGACAGGTAGGAGGGAACTATGAGCATAGCTGTATTTTAGGCTACATCAAAGAGGCTGAAGAGCTAGAGAAAGATTTGGGGATTAATACACGTGAAACAGGTTTCAGCAGATGTCTACAGCATGCACAGGAAATGTGTGAACTTGTAGCATTCTGGGCCTCATCCCCAGAAATGAGGAATTGGTTGGTATGGGGGCAGAGCTTCAGAGTCTCCATCTTAATAGGTGCCCAGATCACTGGGCAGCACATTTAGAGTTGAGAGAACAGAGTGGAGAATCTGGAGAAGTCAAGGGGGCTAGAATTCTCAGGGCACAGTCCTGGAAAGGAGAGCCAGCTCTGGAGACACATAGAGTTTCCCCTTCAGGTGAAAACTGGTCAGGGTGCACTCACATGCAACCACACCAGGCTGGGGAAGAACCAAGGCAGATGGGGCAAGTTTGCAGCTCACACAAGACCGGGAAGAGTTTGTGTTCCCACACCTAGCATGAAGGACCTGAAGACCTAAGGGCACAAGGTAAAGTGTGCAGAAAGATTTTGCCTCAGAGATGGAGCTAAATGAGCTCTAACTCGACTGTATTCCATCTACAGCAGAAAAGTCAGCCTTGACAGGATCTTATTGTTTGCAAGGACTTTAGCTGTACCTCCAAACAGAGATTAAGAGAAATATCATTCACCCAAAAAGGTAAAACTCCTAATATGTGCAACTAATAAAAAATCACCATACATGATTCAAAGGAGCAGGGTTATAAAGAAGTAAGTAATTAAGGAAAATAGACATCAAAATTACATATATAATAAAACTAGTACAGAAAAATCTAACAACTTATAATTGTATCTCATAATTTAACTATATTACATTTTACTATTCAAAAAGGTAGCAAAAAGCACAAACGTGCTAAAACAAGCATGGAAGATTAAAAAGAAACAAGCAGAACTAGAGGTTAACACATAATGCAATCTTCAAAGAAGATTAATAATGGATTAAATGCTGTAGAAAAAAACACTAGTGAATTTAAAGAACTAGCAACATAAACCACCAAAGAATAAACTGTGGAGAGAAACGGTACCGAAAAAAATGAATAAAGAATCCAAAAAGTGTGGACAAGCTTTAAGCATACAAGAGCTGATCAAAAAATACAGTGAATATTTAATTTTTTTTTTTTTTTTAAGTAACTGGACCAGGGCCGGGGATTTTGCTCAGTGGTTAGAGCACTTGCCAAGCAAACCCAAGGCCCTGAGTTCAATCCCCAGCACCAAAAAAAAAAAAAAGTTAGTGCACCAAATTTTTCCAAATCTGATAAAAATGATAAACTCATAGATCCAAAAAAGTTCAATGAACTCAAACACAAAAAACTTGAACAAAAGCACATCAAAATCTAACATAATTAAGTTTCTTGTAATCTATAATAAAAGATCAAACTGGATGACGTTAGAGTTTTCATTGGAAACAAGGTGAGCTAAGACAGTGGACTGCATCTTTACAGTATTGAAGGAAAAATGATGAAGAAAAATTAGAACTCAGAATAAATGCCCAGAACATTATCTGAGTATGATAATTCTTTCATATATGAATGGATAAGTAGACTGGTCTTCCTCTATTCAATAATTGGTTTAAGAGCTATCTTTGTTTTTACAAACAAAAAAATGAAATCAAAGATGAGAATAAATTCGTAAATATGAGCACAGTCTTGGAATGCTAAGTGCAGGTACTTTGGCCACACTATTTTGATATATAAGAGAGACCTTTAAAAACCATTATGTTGAAATCCAAGGAGGAAAGGGGAAAAATGATGGATTGAAGGAAGAAAAAAAATAACATTCTTGTGCAGTCTTCTCTTAAGGGGTGGGTAACGTCAAGAGAAAGTAGCCATATGCGTTCTGGCATTTAGCTAAATCCTGTCACCCTTGTACCTACAGCTGGGTGAATTTCTTTCTTCTCTTTCCTCGTTCTCCTCACTCGGCCTATCCTCCCATAAAAGTCACCAGGAAGCAGATGAACGCCTTTGGAAGCAAACTGCAGGGAGTCCCAGGGTCTCCAGAGTTGTTGCTAAACTCTGACGGTACAGAGGGCAGAGCGCAGGTCTTCGCAAGTGCCACAGAGGCCCCGGGGGAGAGCGCAAGCATTGATGAATGAATCATGATTTTCCACTCAATATTCTGACTCTGGGTACGGGGCTGCATTTGTCTTTCACCTGAGTCCTGAGCATCTCATTATGGAGCTGAAGAAATCTGTGACATGTTCTTTTTTAATTTGTTTTTTATTAGTACATGTTTGCAGTACATAATGTTTCCCTTCCTAGTGTGGATTTGGTACATGCACATGACACATGGAAAAGGAATTAACCTTTTCCATTCCTTTTTCTCCCCTCCTTAGCTCCTCCCTCTATTTCTGTCCCCTTACCATTTGACAAAGCTCTATCTCCCTACTTCCTATTATCTATCTTTTATTTTGCTCTTTATTTCTATTTGGGGTGTTCATATAAGAGATATCAGGTGATATTTAAGCTTGCCTGCCTGAGTTACTTCACCTAACATTATGGTCTCAAGGTGCATCCAGTTTCCTACAAATGTCTCAAGTTCATCTTTCTTTTCGGTAGAGTAGTGCTCCATTGTGTGTAAACACGTTTTCCTTTGTCCTTATGAACAGCCCGCACCCCCTACTTGGGACTCCGTGGCCCTATGTCCATCTGTGCAAAGAATTCTAAACTTGATCCTGGCATAATGGCCTCCACAGTGACAGAGCCTCCCACCTGCCTCTCAGCGAAAGGATGCATTCGGCTGTCATAATTAGCATCAATTATTGGAGAGCCCTTTTCCCAGCCTGGGTGTGGCCCTCCTGGACTGCGGGTGCAGAATTATCCCGTGACCTTCGGCTCTAAGAGGAGTCATCGAGGAAAGGAGCGGAGCCCTCAGGAGGGAATCACAGGCTGGCTGCTCCTCTTCCCGCAGCATCATTATCCCGCTTCTGCTTCTCGTGTCAGTAGCAGCGTTTTCCTCCCGGGAAATCGACAAGCGAGGCGGGATGCCTCAGCTGCGTTCGTGCCAGTTGGAGCTCTGCGAACTGGCACCTGGTTTGATTTTCTGGATGTCCTTGTGCTCATTCGTAAAGAAAGAAAAACCACTTTACTACCAGGAACAAAAGTATCATAGCAAAAGCACGGGTGGCTGCAGACTGACTGACAGGCAAGGGGACATGAGGAAAGAGATGCCAGACAAGGCTTCTGTGTGTGTAACCAGCATCCAGGGCTGCTCGGGCACGTGGAGCCTGCTGCGCGTGCAGGAACCCGGACAGCCACTCACAGCGCCGGAGAGTGCAGGGGGACAAGACGTACGTGGATACTTGTCTTTTGCCTTATTCGCTTCATGGTCTTACTTCATGTTATAACAAATAAAATTAACAAGTCGCCAGGACCAGCTATTCTGCTGACACAGTGTCTAGAATTGTGCGGATTGACCGCTTTCTGGCTCTTTGCCAGCCTTGGTGATGCTAGAACTCCTGCGGAAGTCTTCTCAGCTCCCAGTGATCTCTCATGGTGCTACGGTGACTGCGCTGCACCTTACATGACATTGATCTCCCCCTACCTCCCCCAAGATCTTCTAGAGCAGACTCAGCACCTGACCCATATTTGCTGGTCCACACCCATCTCGGAGTCTCCAAAGGTGATTGTCCACTACAGTACGACCAGGACTCCAGAGGCCAGAAGAACTGGAACCCAGCAACTGGAGCCTGCCGAGCTTCAGAATCCTATTGCAAAAGTTGGCATCCAGCTCTGTTTCATTTCCTAAACTTTCTCAGTAATTTTCATATCAGAAATGTCAAGCGTGCTAACATTTTACACTGCCTTCCCCAAATTCATTTTCCTTAGAACTTATGACATAGTTTCCTCAGCTACCTTATACAGTGGCCTTCTAAAATGGCAGGCATTTCTGCCTTTCTTGTGTACTACTATCATTGTAGTGGCCAATTAGTGTTTGGCATGTAGTAGCCCCTTAATTAATTAATATCTATTTAACAAATTAAGAAACAAAGACATATGAACACTTCGAATCTCTTAAGTGCTTAATCTTTTTTTTTAATTAAAAGTGACTGTGGTCAGTGAATAAACCATACTAAATTCAAAAAAAAGAATCTTCATAATTATGAAAGTCCTTTATAAATTAGATACTTAGCAATAATACAGTATGTCTGCTATGATTTTTAGCCATATCTTTTATTTTTAAAGCATTGTTAAAACATTCTCTTCCTACTTCAAAGATACTCAGAGTGGCATATATATTGCTAATGGCATTAGTAGAAATGAAAACAAAAACTAATGCTAAGATTTACAAATCTCTGGGCTGGGTATTTAGCTCAGTAGTTAGAGTGCTTGTCTTGCAAACACAAGGCCCTGAGTTGATCCTCAGCACGAAAAAAAAAATTAAAAAAAAACAACAAGATTTACAAATCTCAGTCACCGATTTGCTTGCGAACAGTAGTAGATGTACATGTAAGTTAGAGGGCTGAGCAAACCATTTAAATATAGATTCTCTCTGAGGTCACGGCTTCTGATAACCTTAGATTTGATTATTTCAAACTATCCACTCGGGCCTGTTTTGATTGCATTTGTGGTCATTAGACTAATACTTCATGTTACTGGCATGAAGCATGTTTTGTAAAGTCCTTCTGGGATCTAAAACACCAGTGACAGCTTAGTAATGGTCTCCCAACTCCAAGTCCTAATCCTCCAGACCTGTGTATATTGTCTTACCTGAGTAGGTCACTTGTGAGTATATGCTTGGAGTTTGCTTAAGAAGTTTGAAATGGGAAGATTATCCTGGGCTATCCAGATGGCCCCAGTCTAATCACTTGGAAAGAACTCTTTCCTGTCCTGGCATATTTCCTGTCCTGACCTCACTGCCTGCTATGACTTTCTATGCATTTTGTTCTAATGGTTGTGCTGCCCACCAAAAATAGGGCATTGAATTGAGAACAGAGGCTCTGTACCTACTCTGAGTGTTGCCTCAATTGGGTATCATGTTCCCACTTTTAAAGTTACCTACCATTGTTCCCAAGGTAGATGGAATCATCCCCAGGTCACCAGCCAAATATAATCACTCTTCTTCATCTTTCTCATGAATGCTTACACAGTCAAGTAGCAACTTTTCACTTCATCTTGCATTATATTTATTTTGTTCGCCTCTACCTCCATAGTTCCCAAAGGTGAAGACCCTGTGCTTTTCTGTTTTTCTTTTCTGTTTCATTTTTATTTTGAGGCATGGTCTCAGGAAGTAGCCAACTTGCCCCAGGCTGGGCTTGAGCTTGCGATCTGCTGGCCTCCGCTTCTCAGAGTGCTGAGATTATAGGTGTGCACCAATGCACCTGGCTTTTTTTTTTTTTAACCTTTGTGTCTTTTACAGAACCCGACTCAGAATCAAAACCATATTGTGTATTTGACATACTTTCAATGATTAAATGATTGCAGAATAGCAGATGGTCTGTTCATTTCTGTAATATTTGGTAAGATATGTAAGGAATAATTTTACTCAGTTGTCCTCTCAGCTTGCTAAGGAAACAGTCTTGGATGCACACTAAAAAGGAGCTGGTAAATATCTATCTCCAGGTGTCAGGAAGTAAATTCAGTATGAGATCTCATAAGGGGGTGGAAATGCTTATAGGAAACAGCCTGAATGACTCTAAATTGCTATTAAAAAAAAGAGAAAAAATACATAATGCAATCAAAGATGAGAAAGATGAATAAGTAATAACACAGGTGGCTGTGTGGCACAAATCAAAGAGAAAAGGACTCACTCCTAAGAGGAAAAATGAAAGTAAAGAATCCGGAGATTTTTCTCACCAATGCGAATGACAAAAGACTGAAAAGTAAACATGCCCCAAACAGAGGATGAGCACACACTAAGTCATAAAATGGCAGGTGTCTCCACTACTCACCTGGGTCAGAAAATTCACTAGCAAATAAAGCCTTTAACCTTTTCTTTTATTCAACAGGCATTATTTGTACACCCGAGATTGGCAATATGTTCTGATATTCACTTTTGGAGGTATGAATTCAAACGTATATACTCCTTGATCTAAAGTTGTTCAAAGAATAGTATGATTAGATATGAGGATGATACGATATGATATGAGGATGATATGAGGTGATTAGATACAAGGAATAGACATGAGGATGGAAAACCAAATGGTCATTCAGTGGGATAACTATTAGAATATCTATCAGTTATAGTTTTTTTACGTGTGTTGAGACTGTTTTGATTACAAATGATAGAAAATCTGAATCAAAATAAGTTGAGGAAAGTAAAAATAATTCACTTTTATAGCTGAAAAGCTCATCGGTAGACTTGCCCTTAGACATAGCTGAATTTGGGGCTCTCATATCAAAATATCCTGCTCTTTTCATCTCAAGTTTCTGCTATCCCCAGCATCTGACTTTGCTTTTGGTACCCACATAGAAGCAAGATAGATTTGTCTTCAATCAGATTTATTTCCAATGTAACTGAAATTATATTCTTCAAGAACCTCCAAGAAGCATGATTATGTTGCCTTAGGGCTGATTACGTGATTTGCTCATCTTTGAACAAATCGCCATCACTAAGACAATACAATGCTCTGATTGACCGGACATTAATCATGGTTCAACTTTTATCAGAGGAACAATCAGCTGTTCCTGAAGTGCAGTGTCTGGGAGAAAAGGAAGAAGTGACACCCAGATGAAATTTGGGGTGCAGGTGCCAGCAGAAGGGAGAACAAGTGCTGAGCAGTGTGGTAAAAACATGGATGTCCACTAAATAATTGAAACTGCAGAAGAATAAAGTGGGAACTACGAAATACAACGTTGAGAAATACTCATTTGGGCAAGTAATTACTAAATTAAAACTTGGATGGTCAGAATAATCTAGACGAATGTGGTCCCTTCCTTGCCTCAATGGAGAATGATGGTAAAAGTATGTGAAAATTACTAGGTGGGCTCACCAGGATTAAAATGTGACAGTTCTGTTTCTATGTGGGTTTACCTTTAAGTGTTGCTCAAGAACATCCTGTATCAGCATCATGGAAGTTACTTACTTAAAATACAACTAAGGGGGCTGGGGATTTAGCTCAGTGATTAGAGTGCTTGCCTTGCAAGCACAAGGGCCTGAGTTCGATCCCCAGCACCACAAAATAAATAAATAAATAAATAAATAAATAAATAAATAAATAAATAAATAAATAAAATAAAATACAACTAAGTATATCGGGCTTCAGTGCTGTACACTAGCTGAATTGGAAACCTTGGGTCTGGGGCCGATACTTTAATTAAACCAAATTAGCACAGAGGATCCTTATGTACATTTAAGTGTAAGAAGTATAGTTCTTTATCCAAATAATTTGCTTAATTTCTTAGGAGAGCATGGAGGCAATATTCATTTCTCTGAGAGACAGATATTTATTAAGCATCTAATGCATTCTGAATGTGATAGTGAAATACGATTCCTATATAATTGGAGAAGCCCCATTCAAAGTAAAACTTTGTGCCCATCTGGTTCAGAAAATAAGAACTAAATACAAAACAGCAGAGTATTAACCCATAAGCCGTGTTGCTTACATGCCTATGTAGCTACCCCTGTCTGCCACTAAGCTAGCTGATGTAAAGACTGTCCTTCAGAACCCACAAAACAATGTGTACCCTTTAACAGACAGGTCCAGGCACATTTGGTGTAAAAGATAGGCAGAAGGACCCAAGATCTGTGAGACCAGAGAAACAGGCAGACGGCCCCAAGATTGCAGAGGGCAATTTACTGGGAACTTACTGACACAAGCAAGGTCAAAGGTGGCAGTAAAACCAGTGAATCCCTGTGATCTGGGCTAGAGGGAGGGAGTTTATAGAGTGATTAGAGCAAAAGTGGCTTTCGTCTGAGCTGGAATCATCTCATTTAGCTTATGACACCAGAGCCCAGGTTGTAAAGCTCCACACATCATCCGGAAGGTTTTGTGTACTTACAGTACGTTGGCAAACTTGGCTGGAAAAACAGAATATTCAAAAGCAGTCGTGGTGGTTACAACTCAAGATGGCTGTGGTCACGTCAAGTGGGCTTCCTACACACACCCAGAGGTAATCACACACACACATACACACACACACAAACACACACATACACACACACACAAACACACACACACACATTTTATGATCCTTCTGGTTCTGGTTGTCTTATCAAAGTATATTGCAACAAATTTAACTCAAGCTCAAGAAGACTTTGAATTTGCTATAGAATGATAGGAACAATTTTTCCCTTATTTCATCCATGGTTCTCCAAATCTGATCCCCATATCACCTGTGAGCTCCTTAGCACCGGCCCCCTTTTTTTTTTTGTCTCTTCACTACCTGAGAAGCCCAGAGAACTCATCTAAGCAGTCTTCCCTTAGCACCTCCCCATTGAAGGGGTCAGACCGGAGTCCCAGACCAGTGCTATCTCCTAAGACCTCAAGACATCAGCTACGTTTGCGGCCACTGCCGATGGTGTGGCTGGCTGTGAACTGGCCTTATAAAGGTGTCTGGCAACTTGGTCCTTGGCTATGCAGGAAACCATCTCTCAGGCAACAGCTCTTCACCTGCTCTATTCAGCTTTTTGCTCTGTCTGAGACCATGGGGGTCCTCTGTGAATCCTCTTCTTCCTGCACTTGGATATGTGAGCCTCCACGGGGCTCATCTACTGTGCCTGCTCTTCAGCTCCAGCATTAAGAGAAATGTAGATTAAATTTACAGTACGGTATCATTTTTCATCTATCAAAATGGAAAGCATTTGAAATTTTATTAGCACTTTTGTCTCAACTGTTAGCAAATTAGCATTGTCAGACATTACTAGTGGACATATCCTGCAGAGGATAAGTAGGCAATGATTATCCTTTTAATTAATAAATATACCCTTAGACATGGCAATATCACTTTCAAGAGATATATTTCTGTGTGTGTGCATATATATATATATATATGTGATATGCATAGAAAATGACTCATGACAGTATTGCTTATGATAGCCTAAGTTTAGCTGCAAACCAAATGGTCACTGAAATCACATACTATACAAATTAGGATGCTTTCAATCAATTAAATAAAATGCAAGTATAAAACAAAAATCACAGCACATTTCTATCATGCTATAGAAATTAAATGAAACTTGAAGTCTACAGAACAATGGTTATCATGTGCAAATTTTTTGCAAAATAAGGTAAATTAAGGCATATGACTGTTTTAAAATGGCAAGCAATATGTGTCACCTATGTAACCTTTTTTACTTACACAACTTCTATGTGAATGCATTTTAAAACACTGCATTTTTACAAAAGATACTCTAAATATTTTTAAATTCTATCACTGTACCCCATTTGTTAAAATTTTATTTTAATGGTACATTTGAGATGTACATAGTAATAACATTCATCATAGGGGATTTGTACCTGTACATGATATATCTTGTTGCTTCTTTTTTTCCCATTCTCCTGGGGAGGGGAATGTATCTCATTTTAAATGCAATTAATATGACCCATTTTAAGTAACATGTGTTCATTTACAACACAACAGTCAATACTTTGTTGTAAAGCTATCTATCTTCTACCCTTCCCTACCGGATAGGATAGAAGCACCTACCAGGAAGACTTTGTACAGTAACAGATATTATCAGTAATATTAATACCAATTATGCTGATTGTCAAAAACTATAAAGTGTCTGCTATGCATAATGATTTACATTTTAAAACTGTAAACTAGATTTAACCCTCAAAAGAATCTTCTTGTGAGCTAGGTAACAAAGCTTGGGGACGTCACAAGGACGTGGAAGAGAAGAACTGAGCAGAATAGCCAGCCACCTCAGAGCACAATCCCTTCTTCCCTGCCCCCTTCCTCCCAGCTTCCTCAAACCACTTAATCAATACATGTTGATTGAATAAATTAATAGATAAGAATTTTCGCTGCAAGGGAACAAAATTGCAATGTCAATTAACGGGGACCCCAGTCCTGAAAACATATAAAGATATATAAAATTAAAATCCAGTCTTTCCCGAGAAAGCTGCCATAGATTGACCCGGAATATGCCCCAAAGGTCCACATGTTAAATGTTTGGTTCCAGCTAGGCACTATCCGGAGGTGGTGGAAATTTCTTAGAGATGAGTCCTCCTGGGACGTTTTTAGGTCACTAGAGGCACACCCTCCGAGGAGCCTGTGGGACCCCGGGCTTTTCCTTGCTCTTGTTCTCTTCCCAAGTGCGGGATCAGTAGCTTTGTTGTGCTCATATTCTCTCAAACTGCCATCCAGTGGCTCCATGAGCAACCTACAAGCAACCGGCCTACCTGCTGAGAATGCTAACACTGTGAGTCAAAACAAACCTTTTCTCTAAATTAATTATCTTGGGTATTTGTTATAGTGATGAAAAGCTGATGAGCACAGAACACGTGAAGATAGCTTTTGTTTTAAAGCAAAAAGACTTAAAAACTAAAGGGAACTAGGAATCCATGTTTTGTTAAAATTCAAGGAAATCAGACATGGGTAAATCTAAGCTCACCAATGACATGGTCACGAGGAGGTCTTTCTAGCGGGCTGCCAAGGCCATCACTGTGCGTTGTCACTATTTCACCTTCTATCTTTTTGTCTTCATTCTGTTTTCCTCTAGGTTGACTGCATTCTTCATTCTGCTTTAGCTGTGCCTAAGGGATCACAAGCCATTGTATAAAACTGAACATTTCTTTCCTCTGTTCTCTTTTTGGAAGTAAGTTAGACTTTCCAGCAACTTTACATTTTATTTTTATATCTTAGTGCCATGTTTGCAGAGAATAATACTCAACAAGTTTACCCAGAGCAGCAGGGAAAGCTGATAAAACACAAAACTTCAAATTCCATATAAGGAACAGAATACTTTAGAGTAACACCAATTTTCGCTGAACAGGACGGGGGCAGAGGGAAAGAGGTCACTCTAAAGGGAGAGCCCGTTTTTCTTAAGCAAAATTGCCAAAGTCATAATGCTCACACGCCACACCAGCAGTTTCACCTTTTCACCTCCTCTTTTCAGGGAACTAAAAACACACTCTGAAATATGCCAGCTACCATCAAAAGGGACGTGGAGGAGCACTTTGGATGGTATGAGCTTCGGTTGCCAGTTCCAAAGTTCTCCTTTGTCCTCTGTTATTTGTTTTCCTTACTGTGCCAAGAAAAAAAATACTAGTTTGAAAGCCAATTGGAATAAGAAATGCCAGGGAATAATTTCTTACATTATCTTAAATTAAAATCAAGTGAGAAACTACTTAGCTATAAAGACCTGATTGTGAAAACAGGACAGTTCCTCCACTGGGACTATTTACGGTGAATCTTCTCGCCCCAGATAGAACTTCCATCCCCCGAATACATTTATCAGGAATCCATTTGGATAAAATATCTGCCTTTTCTTCCTCTAGTCTATGCCTAGAATGCCACATCATTGTGTCTCTTTCCAATGTGTATCAGGTAGCAGAACATAAGATATAAATAAAGTCAATTAGAAGGAACTCACTCTGTATTTCAAAGAATAACACTCAGAGGGTGACCCACTCTTTGTGGTTATCCTGGAATTTTTTGTTTTAGCTTTGAAATTATAGGTGTGGCCTCAGGCTCCCTCTTAGTTCCCAGCAAACTGGTCTGTTTTAACTGGGCTTGGTGTAAGACATGAGGCAGAGACTGGAAATAGGTCACATAAACCCTGTATTAATATTTAATGATTATTTTGCTAGTCTGGAGGAGTCGATCTTGAAGACAGCACAGTAATTTATAAGGCCAAATTTTATGGTAGGCCTTGGGAGTTTCCAGGAGCCCACTAAAATGAGTAACTGTTAAATATTCCAATAAAATACTTTTAATGTTGCCAGTTAAAGAAGCAAGAAAGGTACATAAAATATACAAAGAAGGAAGTTAAGCTATAGAAACTGAGTGGTTTATTGGCTAAAATATGAAAATGCCATGATGGACGTCTCAATAGTCTTCTAGAGTTCCTGATTTCAAATGCTAAGCAGCAAACATGAGAAACCTGACAGTGAAGCACCCGACTGACAATAACTATTCTGTCAATTTAACTTCAAATCGTATTGTCTGCATTTTTCCATTAGGAAAGAGACTATGTTCTTAATGAGTCACACTTTATTTCTTATGTGTTTGACAGGCAGACATCTACTTTGATTAGATAGCAGAGAAAGAGCGCGTGAAATAAAGGAAAGCTGTGCAGGTCATTGGGAACACAGAGGAGACCATCTCTGGCACTAACTACCCATGTTCTCCCCTGCATTTTCCAGCCTCCCATCTAATTAGGTTGTGGCCATGTCGCTGAAGCCTGGCTGATAAAAATATAAATGGAAGTCTGATCTCAAGGCAATTAAGAACAGATGTGAATTCTCTACTGACTCTAGCTGGAAATGGAGAACTCTGAGAAGGAATCGTTCTAAAATGTAAGCAGCTGGATTCCTAAAACGTGGCTGGAGAAGCCCTGAGCTGCTAACACCTGACATGCATCAGATTGTCACATGAGCAAGGTCTCCTTGCTTTGCTGATTCGGTATTGTGTTGAACCACTGAGAGTATTGCTTGTTGAAAATAATGAAAACTAAGTATCTCCATTTAAGCCTCTCTAAAATTTCTTCTCTGAATGATCTTGTCTTTATATTACAAAATAGCAGGTTGGCCTCTCATACTTTAATCAATTATGAATAGGTGCTATCAGCTCTTTCTGTCTCAGTAAAATGCCTACCTGGAAAACTGTGTGTTTATAAAGGTGTAACTGTGTTGCCCAGCTTGAAGTGCAAGGACATAACCAACATTCTCTTCATGTGAGGCATCTAGTCTGAATTGCCACCTGCTTTATGGCACCCTCAGTTCCTTTTATCTTGTTAATCCATAGAATGAGAATAAATATATCTATGTTGTAGTTACTAAATGAGATAATGCTTATGTAATTGTTCATAATAACACCAGGCACAAATGAGTGTTGAACGTTTGTGAATTCGTATGAACAGCACAGAAGAATTGAAGTATGTGCATTATAGGTAAGGGTTGTGCACAATGGTGTCCTGGTGAACATTAATGCTTTTTTGTCCGGTGGTGGATCCAAGTGTGAAGTCACTGAATGTGGAGATGTGAACTCAGGAGCAACATCGTGCAACATTTCTTCCAGAGACAGGAGAGACATCAATTAGCTCGAGCTCACAGATAATGGTAAAGTGTAGATTTTCTACACTTTTATTAAGAAATTATAAAACTGGGCATGGTGGTGCACACCTGAAATCCCAGCCCTCTGGTTGGATGAAGCAAGAGGATTGCAAGCTCAAGACCTATTTGGGCAACTTATTGACTCAGGAAGGCCTTGTCTAAAAATTACGAATAAGGAATAAATGGGGGTGTAGCTCAGTGCAAAGGCGCTGGAATCAATCTTCAGAACAACCGAAAACCAAACAAATTAATTAATTAATTAATAAAAAACCCAAAAAAACAGTTACAAGTTTTGAAATTTATTGTCTTTGCATATAAAAAATTATTACATTTAATGAATAGAATTTAATTTTTTAATGTCTATATTCCACAGCTGACACTTGAAAATTTAACTAGCAGCTCTTGTGAGCTGATTTAAGCCTGCTCCATCACACTTGGTTTTCATCTATTTAAGTTTGCTTAAATTAACTGAATTAATTAAATGAACATATAGCTTATTCCATTGTGTAACTCGTGGTTGGAGCAGTCCCATGCTATAGTACAGAAAATGAACTGAACCCCAACACTAAGAGGTGTTAATCTGAAGACCATAGACAACCATTCCAAGCCCTGTTTTCTTCACCTTTACAATTGAGGATTGGGAGATAAAAATAATATCTCCCTCATAAAATGCTTATAAAGTGAAATAATTCATGTGAAGAAGATGATACAATGCTTGACACACTGTGCAAAATTCAATTTAGTACCATCCTGCTTCTCTCCTCAATCTTTTTTGGTTTGCACAATATCTAGAGGAAAAACAAACTTTAACCAAAGAAACAAACAACAATGCCCCTTTGGGCCTGATAAAGAAAAGTTCTTGAACCCAGTAACCTCACCCAGATTGTGTCTTTGTGTGTTTTTATGTACCTTTGTTATCCTGCCAAAAGCTAGTGACTAGAATTAGTTAGAATTGATGCCATACAGAGCAATGACTCTACATGAAGTAGCCATTACGTTGTTGTGCAGATAAGAAACAGCCTTCCCTGGATTTTTTGAAAGGACTGAGTCTTGTTGAATTTGGGTCAAGTGGGATGTTATGTCTGTATTGTAGGTGTGTATTAAAAAAAAACCAAAAAGCTAAAATAACACAAGAATCTTGAAAATATTAACATCAAGAGGGAATCCAGGACCCAGTCTGAAGATATCTTTTACAAATCCATTCTTGATTTCTACTAATTTCAAGCAAAAGACTAATGTTTAATATATAAAAATTCCTAATAAAAATAATTTAATGTATGCCACATATAAAATCACTATTAACTAAATATTAGGCCCTTTTATTTTAAAGAGGTTTATTTTAGATTTGGCCCTTAAAAATAGTATAAAATCATGAGAGTATGATACCAGCTGCTCAAACATTATTAAGAATTTCTATTTCAAGCAAATTTCAAATAAGTCCATTTTATCCTTATCCAAAGGAATGTGTTTAAAAATGAATTCTTTACAGATGACAATTTTACCTTTGTGTTTTGTGTAACCAAAGAAACGTCATCCTCATGTCCCATCACCAAGCTAACTAGAATCATGTTGCAACTCAGTCCTATTTATCCTTGAAGATGCACTGCCTAATGCGGCCCACTTCCAACCCAGTATCTACAAGTACCATTAACATTAATTAAATAATAAAAATGTCATCCTAGTCACTGCAGTACAGAAATAGTGACTAAAATTTAATAACTAAGTAAGGATTTAACATTATACATGATATATTCTAATGTCCTTTATTTCCTTTTTTTTCCAGTGGACTTCTGGTTATTTCACTGTCCATTGGTCAGTACTAAATTTTAAGCCTGAAAAATCAGGAAAGATAAAATTCCAAAAAGTCAATATTTTGACTTGTCGATAACTTTGTTCAAAAGATTTGTTTTAAAATGTGGTTCAAAATGTTGTCTAAAACTGAGTATTGGACAATATATTAATTTCTTTCTAGCCAGAATTACATGAAAGTGGACGATGGTGGATTTAGACTTTGATGGGCTGTGATCCATCCATGCCTCTGTGTGTAGATGTATGTGTGTGTGTGTGTGTGTGTGTGTGTGTGTGTGTGTCCTGTCTTGTATAACAGAATGAATGAATGTGTCTCGTTCTTCACTCTGAAAGGAGAATGTGTTCCAGATTCAAGAATGAAGAGAAGATCCATCCACCATGATGCATCTTGAATACTACAGGAAAGAAAACAGTGATTCCTCGTAAAAAAGAAACATTTGTGCAATTCCTATTATGGGCCAGTCCCCTTTCTGTGTTCTGAATCCTGGTTTATAAAGATGAGTTAAATATAAAATCTATAGTTTTGAAGTTTATAACCTATGGAAAAACAGGTAAGTGTTTGCATTTATAACACAATCCGCTTTTCTACCTATACTGAAGAAAAGAAATGGTATAATTCAGTGATAGAGTGCTTGTCTAGCATGTATAATGCCCTGGGGTTCAATGTTCAGTGGTGGAAAAATTAGAAGGAAGGAAAGCAGAAAGGAAGAATGAAACAAAGAAGGAAGGAGGGAAGGAAGCAAGGAAGGAAGGAAAGAAAGCAAAAAAGGAAAGAGAGAGAGGAAGTCAAGAAAGGTGGGAGGAAGGGAAGAAGGAAGGAGGAGAAAGGATGAGAGGGAAGGGGAAAGGAGAGAGAGAGGGAAGGGAAAGAAAAATAAAGGAAAGAAAGAATGGAAGGGAAAGGAAAGGAAAGAAAGAACTCTTGTACTGAGGTATGTCTCAGCATAAAATATATACCAGATTTCAAAGACTTGATACTTACAAAACAATGTAAAATATCACTGCATTAGTTCATTTTTGTTGCTAATAACCCTACCACAGACTGGTTGCATTTTGAAGCAAGGTTTATTTTTTGTATGATGATTCTGGGGGCCTAAGGTTAGTGCCCACACAATGCAATGGCCTTCTCTACTGCCAGTCTCAGGGTAACCCAGGGCATTACACAGTAAGAGACAAGGACACAGGTATATGTGGGTTTTTGTGTTCTCTCACTTATAAAACTACCAGTATTCAATCACAGGGGCACAACCTTGAAGATCTTATCCAATTCTAAACCTTTCCTAAAGGTCCTGCCTCTAAATTCCATGGTTGGAAAAAATTTCTATCCTTCTAATACCTTGCAATTCATATTCAACTCCAATATGGGTTTCCGAAGGGACAAACTGTATTCAAACCACAGCAACATCTTAAATAATTTTTATTATAATTACATGTGAAAATGATAATATTTTAAATATGAGTTGGGAGAAAGGGGAAAAGAAGAAAGGGAAAAAGGAAAGAAAGGGGAAAGGGAAAAAAATGGAAAAATGTAAATAAACCTGCTGTAAATAGGGAAGGGGGAGCAGAACGGAGGGGTGGGGAAGAGGGGGGAAAACCAAGATACATCATGTACAGGTACAAAATAACCGTGATGAACGTGATCTTTATGTATACAATGTACCGATACATGTTCTTGGTTAAAAAAAATAAAAATAAAAAAATAAAATATATTACCAAAATTATGTTCACCTCTTTTGTTTGGCCTTTTAAAAAATGGCTACTAGACATTATTAAATGTGTTTATGTTTTGTATTTCTATTAGACAGTGCTAATATAAAAAGACTTTTCTTAACATTGAGTTAAACAAAAAAAATCCAATATCCTCCTGCATAAATATAAGATTCTCATTACCATAACAAATCTTGATATATCTATGAAGTTAACTAGTTATGTCTTTGTGTTTTGTCTTTGAAAGTAAACTTGCACCTCACATATGTGTTAAATATCACTTTTAAGTCTCTGTGTAGAAGATATCTACGCAAATGGATGTAAGAACAAAATTTCTAAGAGTTTCAGGGAAGGACAAAAATAAAATGAGACCAGTAACACTGAAAAGCAGGAGGAATGGGAGACATGGGAGATTCAGAAGTAAGGCTTCCAGGAGGTTCTAGTACCTTCTCTCAGCGCTTGACCATGACCTCCATAACAATGCCCCTTCTGGTCACATCAATCCCACTGTCTTCAGCAGCAAAATAAGAAGTAGATTGGCTCTATCTGGTTCCTACTACTTGATGCCAGAATTTTAGGAAGCACAAAATATTCCACTGGACTTGGAAGAATGAATAGCACTTGACTAAAAGAAATGGATGTAATTCCACCAGGGAGGAGGGACTTCAAAAACAGCTATACTTTTAAGGGACTTATGAGTATGTCAAGCTTCTGAAGATAGATGTTTGAGGAGGAAAGTTTGGAAACTGGAGAAGATTTAAGGGTAAACCATAGGCGATTCCCTATGGCAGGCTAAGGAAACAGAACTTACACTCTAAGTCACGTTGATCAAGTCTCCCCTCCACCATTCACTCCAGCAAGCACTTGGCAGTCTCCAGAGACTTATTTTTGGTTGTTACAACCAGACAAGGGGAATCTGCTATTGGTAACTAGTGGCTGGTAGCCAGGGACCCTGCTAAATAAATATCCTCCATTGCACAGTTCCCCAAGTCTTTTGGACCCAGTTGGGAAACCTGGCTCCAAGTAATGAGTGATTACTGGTAGATGACACAGTCAGAAGTGTGCACAGTCTTTCTATTCTCAGCTATGTGTCACATCTACATGCCTTAATTAAGACAGGAGAACAATTTACACTCTGTCTCTCAATCTTACAAAGTCCGTGGTTACATCTATACTTATTTTAAATAAAAATAATCATTATGGTGCCAAGAACTTTGCGCAACTAATATACTTCAAGGTGTTGCTTTACAGAATGTATTTAGCCTTGGAAAGAGCACACCAATTACTGAGATGGAGCAACCTATTCTGATAAAAAGAATGTTAATTTGAAAGTGACCTGAGAGTGAACCCTTATGAAAATCAGGAATGTGTTTCCACTAATTTTGGATCTTATTTTCAGTTTCTATCTGATCTAAGAGATGTTGAAATAATCAGAGCCAAAAACTATCCTCATTGAATTTCCATCTGGAAGAAAAAAATTATAGAAATATTGGAGTGACTCCATCCCAATTTCTGCAAATTCAAGAGTAGAGCTATGGGATGTACTATTGTTTTAAAAATTCCTGGAACATAATAGCTTTTAGATAAATTTAATTTCTTCTCTTGTTTACCTCTTCTGAGACCATCTCAACCTTTTGAAGCAGATGCACATTTTGTAAGATTTTAGTTTTTCAAAATTAGGCTCAATATATCATTTTTGAATTTCCAAATTCTCCCTTTCCTACTTATTTCAAGCTAAAAGTAAAAATCAGGACAATGGCTGAAACAGCTATCAACAGTTGTACAAGAATCACATGATGTGCCACAGCATAAAGGTTCCTATATCAGTCCAGAAAATGCAGAAGCTTTCTGGGCACTGACCTACAAAATGAATGGACCAATAAAACTGTGGAATTGTCTCATGGAGATTTTGTCCTGTCCCTTGGCATTGAACCCTATACTAGTCACTAAAAATTAGGAGCTTTTCATCTCTCTCCTACAGCTCATCTCTAACTTCTAGGATCATCACTTACCTCAGTGGCACATCTATTTTGATAACATGATTGGTCAAATTTACAATCCAAACTTTACAAACCCACACTGCTACTTGCGTACAAACCAAACTACTAATTTCTAGAAGCCACCTCCCCTTCATTTGGAGGAAATTCCATCTTTCCAATTGTTCACTCCAAAATCTTTCATTATATTACCTTTTTTTGGAAAATCCAGAGCCAGCTTTATTCTTGCAACCTCACTTTTATCCGCACCACCCAAGGGTGATCTTCTCTCCTCCACCCCACTACAATCACTATCAAAGAGGTTGATTTCCGTCTACTCTTTCCCTTGAATTGATTCTTACCATAGTCACTACAATAATGTTTCTTAAACATAAATCAGAGCAACATACTCCACAAACCCTGCCTTGGAACCTCATGAACTCAAGATAAAACTCTTGGAAATGGACTTCAATAGCCAACATAAAAAGCCTCAAAATTTTACGTAAAGGACCAGAAAGTAAATATTTTAGGGTTTGCAAGATAGTCTGTGTCTCTACTACCTAATTCTAAGAAGCTAGGAAAATGTAAATGAATGGCTTTGTTCCTCTAAAATTCTATTTATAAAAGTGGGCAGTAGACAATATTTGTCCAGGTGACCATAGCTCTTGGACCCCTCTCCAATATCTTTCTTTCTTGCCTTATTTTTCTTCATAACAACTTAACACCATTTGTCATACTGCTATTAACTTGTTTACACTATGTTTGCCACAATTAGAATATAAGTTACATGAAGGAAGACACATCACTCCTATTTTTTAATGAAGTATCTCTAATACAGAGAGCAATGCCTGGTCATAGGAGGCTTTTAATGAATATTCACCAAGTGAATGAATAAATGACTTCACAAGTGAATGAATGAATGATGATGATGTGGCTGTGAAGGCGATCTCTGGAAGAGTGCTGGCTGGCATGTCACTGCGCATGTTGCAGACAGCTAACATCCGCAATGCACCGTACGCACCACCACGCGCAGACCGTTACACTGAGTGAGCACTTCCCAACACACCATGCAGACCTCTTAATCACGAGGGTGACAATACATCAGAAAAACAGAGAAGAATTTAATATGTTTCCATAACTCTCTATATAATTTCAAAGCCACCCTATCTATTATTCCATTTCTTCCTGATAACAGTCCTATAAGGAGTCAGAGAGCAAATTAAATTTAGTTTATCAACTATAAAACACAAGACAAAGAAATTGAATAACCTTCCCAGAGTCATAGACACTGTGAGCCATTCAAAGAGCCCAGCCCAGAACTTAGGTCTAAGGACTTCTCTGCTAAGCAATCATGTTGCCATGAGGTATTTTTCTCTTAAGGTACATTTGTTTCTTGGTAGTTAAGGTTTTATGTTTTACAATAAAAGGAAAATATATTCAGGGGGAAAAAGAGAAGAACTTTGTCCCTGAAATACTTTGAAAAGTTGTGGGAGAGAGCGAGACTATGAAATTCACTCATCCCTGAAAATAATAAGTCTCTAGGCTTTAATAAGAGAATTATTGGGTGATAAATGGCAATTTGCTAGTAAGAATGAAGAATTAAGGCAATATTTACTAGGAAGGCAATAAAACCTTAAAAATAATCAATTCTTTAAAATCCTGTGACCTCTGTTTTTCTAGAGGCTCTTTCGTGGGGTCTTGGTGAGGTTCTCTTGCAGTCTTGAAAACACTCTGTGCTTTCTTCCAACCTAGAACCAGCACCTGCTTTTTTAGTAGCATGAGGCAAGCAGGGAGATTTCTGAGTTCCTACATCTTAGGTCGACCATGATCTAAGGGAGAAATGGAAATGTGAAAAAATGCTTTTCCAGGAAAACATTCTGATCTCTGACATTTGGTATGTTAAGGCTTTGTTTCTTTTGGAGGTGAAATCAATGCAAATTCAGTACAAATACTTGCTCCATCTTCCAAACTAAGGGCTGAAATGTATAGCCTCTTTATACCTATAATACAATTTATACTTAAAAGCAAACTTGAACAGCTTCTGGCATGCATTTTGGGAATCCTCCCTGCTATTCATTACCTGCCACTGCACAATCAGAAAAAAAAAAAGTTTAAAACCAACAATCAGTCAAAAACTTTTAGCAGAATCCTAGCGATCCTGGAGAATGAACTCCTACTTGGAGATGGCTCCGTGAGCAGTGGGTTGAGGAGGAATGTGGGCTGTTCCTGACCTCAGCAAGGAGGCAACGTGGAGGGAGATGGGGAACACCGACGCAGGGCCACACGCTGCTCGCAGTACATTGGTGGAGTTGACAAACGGAGAAAGCTTTCCAGAGGCAACTTGCACTGAGGACTAGTTTCCTAAACTAAGCATCAACATTTCCTCGACCAATACACGCTTCCAGTGGAGGTGAAAGAGTCTGAGACCTGATAGGCTGTGGATGTTAGAATAGTGACATAAAGGGCACTAACACTTGACTGCATTTTTCCACACCAATTTTGTAGCAAAGACTGTAAGTGACTGCGGCATGGCTCAGGCTGGTAAGTTTCTCTTCGGTTTAAAATCAACCCCACACATCTTTAGTGTGTTCCTTTTTATGAGAAAGAAGATTTCATCTTCAGTTCGCCTTGGGTGACCTCCCGACACAGGCCACCAGATTTCACTGAGGAACACAACACAGCACATTACAGATGCTTATTTTTTCTGGCCAAACAGTTCCCATGAGGCATTGCTTCTTCTCAGGGAGCTAACTAATCTCAGCGCATATGCCATAAGACTCATCTTGAACGGGGTCACTAGGAAAAAGCTGTTCTTCCCCTTTGGGGAACATCTGGAAGTAATATTTCCATGTGTCAAATCTGTTAGCTCCTGTCTCACCCACACCAAGACACCTGGCTGCCAGATACACACAGAGGGCTTTTGGATTAGGGTGGCCCAAAGGCAGAATGCTTACCAGAGAAAATATCACATTCCGTTCTTTCTCACTGAGCAATGATCATCAGAGGAACTTGATCGGCCGGACCTTGTTATTTTTCTTAGTGTCTCGTAAACACTCTTCTGACCCTTTGCACATTTTGTTGAGCATCATTGGAAAAGTGAACTCGGATCGCATTTCGGAAAAGCTCGTGAGACATTCGTGGGCACTCACATGTGTTTTAGTTAAGGTAAATATATAGGCGACTGCTACTAATCCCTGGGCATGAAGATTCCTGCGGGGTTTGATAGGATGCAATATCTGTCCTAGGAAAGGTTTATATTCTGAGATAACGTACTGGAGACGTTTTTAATGAGGGCCAGGTATTCCAATTCTTTCCCAAGAATGCACTGTGGTTTAAATTCAAACCAGACTAAACTTATCAACGCGTGCTTCTTTGATGAATTGTTATTTATGTGAACTGACAAAGCAGTGTGATTTTTCCATCAGTCATGAAATCTGCCCTTTCACAGTTAGCAATAAATGTTTATTCTCTTCAGGAAAAATGATCTAAATATGCTTGCAACCTACTGTTGGTTATGATTTGTGGGGGGTAGAAGAAGGATGACAGTCATTTCTTTTAAACAGTATGAGTCAAACACCATACAGTCCTTCATCGGATTCAAAACTACGAATGTGACCTTTCTGTCAATTTACTCCCATGGTAAGTACTCGCCTGGTGCCTAATGATGTTGGATGCGTTTACCTCAACAGCTGTTCAGGGTTCAGACACACTAAAGGGAAGTTAAAGAAGATAAGAAAATTCAGAATCTCAGTCAGTGATGGAAACAAGATGTAACAGATCACAAGATGTAACTAGTTTCCTCTGAATGAAATACCTATGGAATAAGCAGGAAGCTATGCAAATAATTGATGCCAAGTAATAAGAAATGGCTATTTTCTGATAAAGTAGAAGCTTAGGACTGTGTCTTCTTTTTTTTCCCTCTTTGTATCCCATCGACCTAACATGAAGTATTTTTAAGTGAATAGCTTTTTATTTTTCAAAACTTCAGAGCTAGTGAATAATACAAAAATAAGAAGTTTGCATAAAATTTGCCAGCCAAACTGTATAAATCTAGAGCAGAATTTCCCAATCTCAGCACTATTGACATTTTGGACCAGATAATTGAGACTGTCCTACTTTTTGGAGGGTGTCTAGCATCATCTCTGGTCTCCATCCACTAAATGCAGATAGTTCATCCTCTCCTCCAGTTATGACCAACAAAAATATCTCCCCAAATTGCCAAATGTCCCCTGGTGATGAAAATTAGAATTCCTTATCTAACATAAAATCTCCAATCTGTAAAAAATGGGAAAGAATTTATGTAGACAGCATTTGGAAGCAGCTGTCCCTTCCAGAAGCCAACTGTGAGACAGGGATGGAAATGGAAGTGATTTATTTGGGGGAAGATCTCAGGAAGTATTCACAAGGGGATGGAAGTAAGAAAGTGGTGGATAAGAAGCCAATAAAGGGTTCATTTGCAAGCTGCATACCTTGAGGCTGATGGAGCTCTGTCTTGCTTAGAATAAGTGCTAAACACTCCTCAGAATTGTGTAAGAATTATACAGACTGAGAGGCAAGGGAATCGAAGTATTTCTCCTTGGCCTGTCTTCAGGAGTCATTAGCTTTTCTGCCTTTCTGGGCTGCTCTGCCATGGGACACAGCAATCCAGGAAGCTGTGCTAACCCTCAAGCAAAGAGTTTCAGGCTTGGAACTGGAAACCAGAGCATTTTCTTGCCTGCAATGGTGAGGACCTGTGGAGTAGGGTGAGCTGATTTATCTTGGTTGCTCCTAATTCTCTGACTGCTTCTTCCAACTCTGATCTGACCTTATGTTCTGCATTCTCCTTGGGGAGATTCCTGCTTTGTAGTGGCCAAAGAATCAGTCTGGTACAAAGCCAACAGGCCACATAACAAATATTTAGTGTGTCTGTATTATTAAAATTTCATGGAGCAGGATGGAGAAGGAAATTAAAAGAAAAATACCTGAAAAGGCTCCTCAGGGTGGCGATGCTGGAGAAAGGTTGAAAAGCACTACCATTTACCTCCCCCAAATTAGGATGACATCAACATGTGTGAATATTGTGGCTTTTCCTCATCCAAAATGGTCAATGTTTCCCTATCAAATGTGATTTTTTTATTAAAGTAAGAAACAAGCCCATTGGCCTTACGTCCAAGATTCACCGTGCTCTTTTACTGCAATCTTTTCAGCTTTCTCTTTCAGCTGCACTTTGTAAAGCCCTTGTCTAAGAAAACTAACTTTATCATCACTTCTGAATCAGACAGCACATTGTCTCCCTCTGTGCTTTGGTTTATGCTGTGCTGTCCCACTCCTCTCCCCAAATTCCATAAGGTTTCAGGTCTTCATTCAGAGCTACTTACCTCCTCAGCGCTCCCCACGTCCTTGTTCTGATATGTCAGCTCTGTTCATCTCTGTTCAGCTCTGAACTTGTCAGCAACCGGTGGAAATGCTCACCCCCACCCCAGACATACACACAACACACTTACCTGCTTCTACCTGGAATTAAAGTCACTTTTCACCCTTTCACATCCACCAGTTAAATTCCTGAAGAAAAGTAACTGAGTCTTATCAAATGCCACGATCTCAGCTACTCTAACATAGTGCTTTTAACATGCTAAATGCTCAAGTTTTATCAAATGAAAGACAATATTTTAATCCTTCAGTTCTCCCCTCCCCTCTTGGGAGAAAGTTTCCTTTTGTCACAGTGTAATCCTTGGATCAATGTGGGGGTTAGTTTGAGTCCTTCCATGGATTTTAGCTATTTCATAAATGTTAAGACCATAAACTATCAGCAAGAGGATATTCCACAGATCCCTCCTCAGGCATTGGCCCAGAAATACTTTTCTTACCTTTATAATCAGTATTAATTATCCATTATGTCATTGTGGGACTGTAAAGTAAGATATTCTCAAGAGAAACAGTTGTAAACCCCATTGTCCCCATTTTCTTGGTTATCCCAGGGTTTTGTATTTTTTCATGTCAAGGTAGTTTCTGTTACAAGTGGAAAAACACAGACTTTAACAAATGCAAATCAGTTCCAGAAGGCATGAATGATAGCAGTATGGTGCCGGTTTCTCGAGTTCCTTTGCTTAATGATATTTTCCTGTCTAGTTTCAGTAAAAGGACTGCCATACCAGGGATGATTTCCAACAGCAGATAAACAGTGAACAAACTCCACATTCTAAAAAAGTGTTGATATGGTTGGTCAATGATTCAGGAGAAAGAAATACTATTTTCTACTGTCTAAAGAGTCTGAAACATGTAGGGGTGGGAGATGATATTTACCAAAACTGCAACTCTTATGTGGCAGAATTGGAATATGAACCTGTGTCCATTTGATTTTAGAGATGAAAAATTTTGGTTACAGTGCTCACACATAACCTTTTCTCATCAACATCTTCTGTCATGCCTATCCTCTAAAATATATGCCTTTTTGTTCATGTGTAAATATTGTGCATATTGCCAGCAGGGGAAATGCAAAGGTTGGAATGGTCCTCAAACTCCTAAAAAGAGTCGTCAGTCCTGAAAGTCCTCTAAATGACTATAACGTTTGCTCGAACACTGTGAGTGTTCTTCATTAATATTATTTCTCTATCCCAAGCTGTCAAATTATGTGATGAGTTTTTTAGGAAAATGGGTCTAGCATCATCTTGTGGTTCTGGATGACTGTTCATTTGTTCTCAGTGATTTGAATGGTTTAAGACTAAAGCATCAACATGAAGACCTCCTGCTACCATGTATTACTGTTCATCTTCAGTTGGATTCACTTCATTTTCAAAGGCTGGTCACATCTATAATCAGTCTCAAAGTTCTTTGAATCCTTGATTTAATTCACTTCAGTTCCAATTAATCTTTATTAAAATATATAATTAACATGACATAAAATTCCTCACCTACTATACTTATTGTATATTTTTGTGTCTTAATTATTGACTTCTGGAAAAAAAAAATTGTGGAGGGTAGTAACGTGAATCCCGAAGAAACTGCCTTTGTTCTACACTGTTGAAACGAGATTCCCTTCCCAGTTTCCTGCTGGTGGGGTTGGAAGGAATCAAACATGTGGTGTTTTGCTTTGGTTTTGGTTTTGGTTTTTGTTAGTAGTATTAGGTCATGAGCTCTTTCTTGTTTCGCAGATTCATACTTGGAAAAGGATTCAATAAAATATGTATTCCTACTACCTTTTTAAAGAAGTTTCCAGAAAGAGAAACTTGAGACTCTGAGGGAAACGGAAGCAGCAAGTGGAAGTTAACATTTATACGCACGGGTCATAAGAGATCGTGCTATTTCATGTCTACTTTGCAACAAAACAAGGAGAGTGAGAATACACACCTGTGTAGATACATGCTGTTTTATTCACTTACTTTGTGCAGAGGGCAGAATATTATGTGCATCTGAGCCCAGTATTTTGAACTTCTGAGTATCTGGAACTAAAACCAGAATGCTAAAGTCTAGAAGATTAGTTCTTGCCTAGTTTCACCAATGATTCTTGTTCACCTTGAAAAAACCTACAAAATTCTTGTCAATCTTAGTGTAAGATCTATTTATATCACACATATACATATATGTACATATATTATTTACATATACATTATATATGACATATATTTTATGCTTAATATTAAAAATAACTCAGTTAAATAAAACATTTAGACAGGCTATCCCATTTTCTGACCATTCTAAACAGCAAAATTTGTCTTCCAATAATTTTCTAAAATGTAATACATATCTCATTATAAAGCTTGGAGTTTCTCTTTTTTCACTGGCAGAAAAGGTGAAAAAGTGAGGACTTCAATTCTACTCAACAGAACACAGAAAACTTCCCCACTATGAAAAAAAAGGTTGAGAAAATGGCTTTTTGTTTGTTCTGTCTTTGCTTGTTTGTCTAACTGTTGGGTTTTCTGCCTCATCTCTTTCCACAGAGGGTTTGAAAGGGCTTAAGGATAGTAACAAAAAGCCCAAAAGGTAAATGAGATTATAGTCCTAGAAGCCTAAGAATAAATATTTCAAGCCAAATTCAAATAAGTGTCTTAAATGGAAAGGGTTTGGAATAGTTCCTTAATCAAACTCTAATTTCTTGTAGTTTTTTGTTTTGTTTTATTTTATTGTGTGGCAGGAGAAACAACAAGAGATGAAGTTAGTTGCATCATCGTCTTATAGTATTGAAGAAAATAGATACATACTTTTGACATCTTGAGTTTTCAAAACAGGTTTCTTTCTAAATGTTAAGTTAGTAATAGTTATAACAATCTAGGTGATCTGGGGAGATATAGTGTATATATAAGCAAATATATACGTAAATTTACATAACAGAATATACACACAGGTACATGCATATATACATATATATGTATATATACAGAGTTAGCTCAAAAATGCATACACACTTCAGGAAAAGACAAGCAGATGATGTTACCCTCGTTGGGGGACCTGAGAGGGTATATCACAGAAAACCCACTACAGTGCTGGCCCTTAGAGTAGAAACTGAAAATGCACGTGCAGCGATCTCAGTGCCTGAGGTTAGCCAAGCAGCAGTTTGCTGTACTAATGACTGTCTGGAAGCTAATGGCCACCACTGTGAACACCTCTTGTAATTGCAGAGGCCAAACGTAACTTGTATGAATATCATGATGTCTCAATAAATTTAGTATTAAAATATTTAAACAAGTTTTTCTTGTCTTGAAGTATGTATGCATTTTGGTGGATTCTATGTTATTGTACGTTCACATACATACACACACATAAATGCACACACACTAAAGACTTTGAAATGTCCAAACCTTCAGTAAAGTGAACTGAAATTTATTATAATGAGGTAAAGTAATGATATTATTGAGCAAATTAGGAGAAATCTATTCATCTATTTTCTGTAACTATAATGAAATATCTGAGGCTGGGTATGTATTAAAAGGGAGATTTCTTTATTTAATTGTAGTTATATCTCTATCTATATGTATATATTGTGTTTATATATATATTATATATATTGAAATGCCCAACACTTCAATTACAGTAAAATGAATTTTATTATAATGAAGCAAATCTGTGATGTTATTGGGTATATTAAGAAGCATCCCTTATTAGCCCATCTTCTGTCATTATGATGAGATATTTGAAACTGGATGTCTATGAGGGGAAAAAAGTGTCTTTAGCTCAGCTCTGGAGGTTGAAAGCCCAATAGTCTTGCTTTGGTGAGGGGCCCTGGCTGTATGACCTCAGGATGGGTGGATCAAGATTGGAAAGAGTGAGAGGAGGAGACCATATGATGAGCCAGGAAGCCAGAGCAGGGGCCAGGAGCCAGGCCTACGCTTTTTACAGCAACCTCCTCTTCTGAGTACTCACACAAGGTCCTCTGAGAACTGCCTGAATTGCTTCCAAGGGTATGTGCCCTATGACCTAAACTTTCCATTAGGCCTCACCTCTTACAGATCTCACCCACCAACTTTTAACTTCAGCTCGCTGTAGACCAACTTTCTATACTTAAGCCTTTGGGGGACTTTAAACGTATCTCAACAATATGATATCCCAAAGAAGAATTATATTACATTTATCTTGGGAACCACTCTATGAATTACATGGAGAGAGAGAGAAGAAGGGAGGTAGGGAGGTGGGGCTTTAGTTAAATACAGGTTTTCGAGATTGGAGATAAGGCACTGGGACATGGTTCCTCTCTTGGCTGTGTGTTAAGTTTCCTAAACTAAGTGTATCAATTTTCAGTGATCTGGCCTGATGAATGGCTGGAACTTGGAATATCTAGAGAATTGCCTTCCTACATTCTGAAATTCCTTACCAGGCCTTTAGGAAAATGGGCTAGATAGCCCACAATTACATCTCTTTGGAGAATCTCAAGTCTGTAGGTAGAATTTGGAATCTAAAAAGAAAGCCTGAGATGTATATCCTTAGTTGTTACTCAAAAGACTATACGAGCCCTGGGATTTGGAGGAGAGGGGTAATTGTTTGGTTTGGGATCTTTTGAAAGTAAAGAAGCCTGATCAAGAGCGTTGCCTCAAAGGAAAACTGTCTATCTTCTGCAAAGTGTGACTATAAAGAAAACTGATAGATAAATAAAAACTTTTTCTCAAGCAGCCATCTTTAGTCTCTTGTAGAAAATACACAAATGACTAACTCAGCCACTGAAGATCACCAAGAATAATGAGTTTTACCTGAAAGATTTAATGTAACGTGTCACCCTTCTGCCACTGTGACAAAATGCTTGAGACAATCTACTTATAATGAGTAAAGGTTTATTTTGGCTCATGTTTTCAGAAGGCTCGGTCCATAGTTATGGTCTTTGGGCCTGTAGTGATGCAGCACATCATGGCAGCAGCACATAGTGGAGGATGCTGCTTAACTCATGATGCTCACCAAGCAGAAAAAGAGAAAAGGTATCAGGGGCTCAATATGCCCTTAAAGGGCATGCCCCCAATGACTAGATTTCCTCCAACTATGTCACACCTTTTAAAAGTCCTGCTACCCCCAAATGGCACCACAAGATGGTGGCTACGTCTTTAACATATGAGTCTTTGGATCACACTTATCCATACCATACCAAAGATTTCCGCAGCTGAATTTGCCATGAACTCATTTCATGGTGCCTGTGGAAACATGGTCAGGTATTATGGTAACTGGGTATCCATGTATACTTTAGATGAATTTATTTAGTTGAATAAATAATATGAATGGTTTTACATGGAAACTATTGTTATGGTTGTGTTTTATTCACTGATTATATCAAATTATCCTACTAGTTACTATGAAGAAGTAATTTCTCATTGTTACAGCACTGAACACTATGGAGTAATATCAAATTTGCCCAATTCTCTTCCTCAGTCTTTATTTGGTGCCCTTCGTCCAGTAGCAATGTGACTGATTGTTCCTGAAGGTTTCAACAAGTTGAAATTTGATATCTCAGAAGTGTGCAAGTAATTTTAAAGGGTTTTAAAATTTTATATAATTAGGACATATTTATGCATATCATAAATATGCATAAGATATGAGTAAGAATAAAATTTCAAACCATCCATAGTTTAAACATCTAAATATTTTACTGTGTAATGTTATGATCTAGATTAAAAAATATAGTTTATAAAACACATCAAGAAAGAGAAAAAGAATGTGTTGGTTTAGAGCAGTGATTCTGAGCAGCCCCCTAAATTGATTTGCTGACTGAGTGACTCTGCACATATTGCTCATACTTTTGATGCCTCCACATTCTCATCGCTGATGCAGGTGGGTATCATGCAGTGGAGTGACATCCCAAGACACCACTTCCCCAGACCAGGCCTTACGAACTGATAAAAGGGATAAGGTGCCTGACTGTCTGTAGCCTTTGTGCTCTTTTTATTTATTCTACTTGGATTATTTCCTGTTTCCTTTTATTCCTCCTTCCCTCTTATAATTTGTAAATAGAAAGCAATTAATTAAATCTACTTCTTGGCAATAATCAATCTCAAAATCTTTTTACCCAAGACCTTTTAGAATATAATGTAAATTTTGACTCTCTTTTCAAAGAAAAAGGTAACTATAGGTGAGATCACATAACCAGGTATTTGAATAACGATTCAGAGTACTCACGGTTCCTAGCCAGGTCCCCAGGAAGCAAGAACCTTTATTTTAGCTTTTCTTCTTTCCTCTGTCATTTGTAATTTGCTTTTTCTATTTTGTATTTCTGGTTTTGGTTTTAGTTTTTGTTTGTTTTGTTTGTGTCCAACATTATAATCAATAACACACTAGAAACTTTCCTCCAGTGATTGTTAGACTTTCCATTTTCTCCTACAGTTCTGGGTTAGCAGCTATAGCACTAATCAGCAGCATGAGGGGAAAGTTGGGGGAGGGAGGTGCAGAAACAGCAGCGTGGTCCCTCCTACCTGCCTGATGCACACGTGATCAGTCAAGTCACTTACATAGTAGTCAATCTTCAGTGTGACAAGAATATCTGTGAATCTCAAACATGTGGGTAGAAAAAGAGAAGGAATAGTATAAAGCGACGAGATAACAGTCTCAAAACCAAGACAAAATTCAACATAATATGGAGAAATCTTTTGTGGGGTTCTGGCTACCAGATGCTTGCTGTTCAAAGATGTAATTGCTATGCAGTTCACAGAAGGCTGCAATACCAGGAAATGGACTAATAGCATTTGCAGTCTGTCCCGAAGCGGGAAGACTTCAAGAGTGCTCCGTGTGAGCTCAGCCTTCTGTTTTGTCCATGTAGCAACCTGATCACTTGCATAAGGTGGGAAATAGACTGTTTTTTAAGCTTACCTTGAGATCATAAAATTCCAGTTAAAAAAATTAAGAAATAGTATATGTATCCTGGAGTCAAATCACTCAGCGATTTCAGGATTCTCAATGGACTTATTATGTTTTGGAGCAACAAGGTAAGGGGAGATTAAGATTTCATGCTTGTATTTCAATATCTGGATATGTATGTGCTTGACAAAGACCCTTATCATAATGGAAATGTTTAAAGAATTAAAAAAGCTGTTTCCTTTTTTGTAAATGCAATTTTTGAGATAGAAAACTTTAGGGTGGAATGCAATAGCCCAGATCTTGAAAATGCATTTTATATGTTTTTAAAATCCACTAATAAATATCAGTCCAAGAGTTCCATTTGTACACTTCTTTTCATAGTGAAGTAACATACTTAATACTGAAAAACCTTTGCTTGGGCAAGAGGAAAAAAAAAAGATAAAAGATCTTCCACCACGTGCTATCCCATGATATTTTTCTCAGTTGTTGGTCACATTGTGCTTTTGGCCATGCCCCAGAAACCACAACCTCAATTACATTTGCTTTCAGACATGTGGGAGAAACACATGCTAAAACAATTAACAAAATTATGACATTTACATTTTTCCCCTGACTGTCAGTTGCTATGATTCTTCAGCATATGATTCTACAGGAACCAAAACAATGATCATAAATCAAGCTGGCCACATTTATCCTTACCTAGCACTTTGAAAATGTCAAAAAGTAAAATAAAAGAAAAAAGTTTTTCCATAAACCAAGCTCTCCCGTTTGGCAGACAGAAGCCCACGTGACAATGGTCAGAAGGCAAAGCCTCACTTCTTATCCCAAGGGCGTGAACTCCACAGACAGCCAAGGACTTTGCTTACGAGTCGCTCTGAGATGTCTCTCTTCCACTGAATTTGCTTTCTCTCCTCTTCTGTTTGCAGATTTTGGTGCTCACTGAATGGAATGTGTAGTGCAACCTGAAATTGATGACTTTTAAGTAGAAAATGAAAGCGGAACATCAAATTTTCACAGTATCAATATCAGGAGGTTAATGGCAGTCATGGTAAATGAATTTTCTAACTCTATCAGCTTGCGTGTGAGAGAACATCTTAGAGAGCAATAGGAGCATCGAGCATTTGTTGTATCCTTATTAGTCAATTTATTGGAATCTGATAATAGTTTGGCATTGACTTCATGTATTTATACTTCCACAAGCACTAATCAGTCAGCTACTATGGCCCAGGCACAGAGGTTCTGTGGGTACAAAGATGAATAAGACACGCACTTGCTTTCAGGGCCCTTCCACGATAGCAGGAAGGACAGACATACACATAAATGGGAGCACGTAACGGGAGAGGGTTATAACCGAGAGAGAAAACATTCTGAAGCACAGATGAGGAAGGAACAGACTGCATCTGTGAGTCACAACAGAGTCTATGAGCCTGACCACAGCCGAGAATTATGAACCTGACCACAGCCAAGACTTTAGTCCTTGGCAATAGTATTGTGCATGGCTGTGGTGCTCTTCTAGATCTCCTCTCCACATCTCTCTCCAGCCCATTCATGCCGCCGGAAGCAAACCTCTGCCCCAGGAAGTGAAACTCTGCCCCAAGACGTGAACTTCTGCAGGCTGGCCCAACAGGCTCTCCTGCCTTGTGGCCAGGGAGAAGAAGGTTGGAAAAGACTTCAGGCAACTTATGCTCCTCTACTTCCCTGGTCAGGTTCCAGTTTTGTACCTCTAGCTACATCTCCTGCCATTGGCCTTTTCCATATACCTCCCCACTCTGGGCATCCAGCTCCACCCTGCTTTTCTCCTTTTTGGCCCAAAGAGATATTACATTCCCTTGTATTCCCTAAATCCTGCCCATATCTTTGTAAATTTTAAAACGCTATCATTATTAAACTCTATAATTGTCAGTTTAAGAGCATTATCCATTCTTGGCAGGATTCTGCCTGCTGCAGTAACCCCCTAAGAATTTAAGGAATTCAGTAAATTCAGTGTTACTCTTATAGAAGCCAACTGGAAGCACAGAATATGGTTCTACCAGCTGCTGGGCAAACTCACCACATATACCTTAATTAGCTCTCCCTTCTAATAAGTCCATTTCTAATCCAGGAAGATTGTATGACTCTGGAATGGGCCCCATCTCAACAATCCTGCCATCGGCAAATCAAACTAATAGTGGGGTTTAGAACATACTACTCCAAAATATGGCAGCTTGGCATTTGAGGAAAGAGCTGAAGCAGACCATAGAAACTATAAAGAATTCCCCTTTCCCCTTCTCTACCAGTGTAGACCACCATAAAACTTAACTGACTTATCCCTTAGAATAGGCCTTAAGACTTCCATTTTAGGGAGAATGTTGCTTCTCTACAGCTATAGAAAGAAATGTCATTATCCACAGCCGCAGAGACAACAAGAGGAATCTGAACAAACAAGCCGTGTTAAGTAATCCCCCAACTCCATATCTCCCAATCCCACCAGTTCATTGCCACCACATCATATCCCTTTGTCTATCAATCATATTTTTCTCTAACTGTGCGCAAAAACACAGTTTTCCCTGCTTTTAGGGGTATTCATTTCTGCATCTTCCGTGTCACATAAAATGTATAGTTCATAAATATATGTGCTTGTCTCTTGTTAATCTTTTGTTGTAGGAGTCTCAGCCATGAACCTTATGATGTGTGAGGAAAAGATACTTCTATTTCTCCCCTGCATGGCACCTATCAGTCTGCAGTTAGGCCAAGTGTGGGCAGAATCCTCAGAGATTTCCATATATCCTAGTCCGCGATATACATACATTTGATTTAATCATATACTATTCCTGTCACTGCTGCGAAGAGATTTTTCAGGTGTAATTATGGTGTCTCTACACTAGAGATATTATCTAGTGGACCAAACTGAATCACACAATCACCTAAAAGCGGAGTTAAAAGAGAGCCAGAATTAGATCCCAGCTATCCCAGAAGGAAGCAAATATTCATATCTCTAGATGTTTACAGACGTCATGAGGCAAGGAACTAAGGGTGATCTCTAGGAGCTTAGCAGGTTCTTAGCCAACAACCAGCAAGAAAATGGGACTCAGTCCTACAACCATAAGGAAGTGGATTCTTTCAACAGTCAGTGAGCACAAAGGATTCTGAGATCCAGAGAACCACCTCAGTCCAAGATTACATCTTCAGTTCAGTCTGCTAAGTCCCTGAGCAAAGAATTCAGCCATGCTATGCTAAGATTCTGACCAACAGGAATTATGAGAGAGTAAATTAGCAGCTTTTAAAGCCATTAAAATTATGGTAATATGCAATGGAGTAATAGAAATCTAACACAAGCCATATTATAACTTTGCTGTATCTTTGGGAAATGAGTTAACTATCATAACTGCTTTTTTTCAGAAAAATTCATTGTACTTTATTCCTTAAGTGCAAACACTTGGTTGATATATATCATCCATTTCTCTGCTTTATTAAATAGTACTTAGCGCACTGTCAGATTAGTATTTGTTAAATGAGTTAGATATGAAATGATTTCATTTTCCTCATTGTAGAGATCACTTAATTTTAAAGGCACCAATTATTGGTCTCTGTAGTTCCAATATCTGTGGTCCTTCTCTGAAAGAAAGTTAGGTTTTCCTGATTCTTTGATGTGAGGATGGGTATGTTATTTACAATGGCCAATAATGAGCAGAAAGGGTGTGATTACTCCCATACAGAATCCTGAAGTGTTTCATTCTGTGCTGTCTTTTTTTTTTCTCTGTGTTAGTCAGTAACATGTTCCTGAGTAAATGTTGTACCTGAGGTGAAGCCCAAAATGATATAGAAAAGAAGAGGTTCAAGCCAATCCACAACTGGCTTGGGGTATGACCAAGAAATAAACATCTGCCATTATAAGATGGTAAGATACTTGAGTACTTTGGGACTATGACCTATACTACCCAAATTAACTAATATAGATACCAAGAATACTGATGCCATCAAGAGTTGTTCAAAAGTGCAAGATCTTACTTACATGTGAAATCTAGAAAAGTTGAATACATGGAACCAAAGAGTAAAATTATTGTCACCAGAGCAAAGAAGTGAGGAAAATAGAAAGAGATTGGTCAAAGGATACAAGACTGTAGTTAAGTAGAATGGATAAGTCTGGAGATCTATAAAGTAATGCTTATAGTTAATAATTCTGTATAATAGGAAGGAAATTTCCTAAGAAAGCTTAGCACACACAAAGGTAACAGTGTGAGATGAATATGTTAAGTTGTTGCTTTGTAGTGTTTCCACTGTATTTTGTACATAAACATCATGCTATACATCTTAAATACACAAAACTTTATGAAAAAAGGGAGAAGTGGATATACACTTTTTATTTGTTCTAGCTACATCTTGAATGGCTATAATTTTTTAGACCCTTTCGTCATCTCCAAATGTTTCCTTTTAAAGTACAGGTTTCTTTACTGTCTGATTGAAAATTCTTTTCCCCTTACAGATAATTTTTGTTTGCTTTTATAAGTATAGTTTTATTACAAGATTTATAAGTATGGTTTTATTTCAAGATTTAAATGGAAGAATGCCTTCCATATAGGTGAGTCATTAATTATAGTAAAATATTAACTTGGATGTATAAAATCACACAAAACATTCAATTAAGTATTAAATGGTTTAAACTCAAGAAGCCATGACAAATAACTGTCCTTTCTTAAGAACACACAAAAGTCTGCGAGTACCACAACCAATCTGATTTCTGGCCATCAGACTCTTACCTTCCTTCACACCTCAAATGCTGCCTACTGCTGGTGGCTGTAAGATCTCTGGGACACTTTCCCTGACCTAGAGACACCTCATACTTAAGACAGATACTGTAAGTATTCAAAGAAAACGTAGCCTTTTACCTTATAAACTTGTGAAGTCTTGGAAACTTAGATATTTCATCTTATAACTTGTATATTATGAAAAATGCAGAAGAAACTTAGTTAATTGAAATAAATAGCCATTAAAAGTTTATTTTTTGTTATTAAGCTCTGCTCCAGTGTCTACTATATAAAATTGTCCACAATATGGAAAGAGACAAAAGCCACAATAAGCACGTATCCATGAATAATTTTGGAACAATATATTCTGTATTACTTCTGTATTACTTCCCTTAGTAAGTCCTACCTTCACTTTCTTCTTTCTAGACCATGAATCTTTTATGAGAAAATATTTCCTACATCTTTTACTTGACTGTCTTTACTGTGTTTAATTTTACCAAACTCTCCTTCTCAGAATCCTTCTAGTTTCTTCTGAAGTAAAATAAAAACTAGCCTAGAGCTATTACAACATTTTTATATTAAATGACTGGAGTGTCTTCCTATCCATGTAGGAGATGAAGTTCCTGATACAATTCATGATTCGAGAAGGACCATTCAGCCTCCATGTTGCCCCAAGGATAAAGTCTTTGCTCTGTAGAACCAGATCAGTAAGCCACCCTTATTTTATAAAATAAAGACCAACTGATGTCTTCCCAGCTTGACAATGAGGACTCCACGATCTTGTCTTTTCATCCAGTCTTCCTATAACACATTTCAATTCAGATGGCCTTGTCGCTTTGTTTCTTCCCTTAAACATCTGACCTGAGCTTATTTTTTTTTTCCTCCCACCGGGAATACTATCTTTCTCCTTCACCATTTTTAAAGTCTCCTTTCTCATCCCCAAATACCAAATCAAAACTCACAAAATCTTCCAGGTCTGTAGAGTAACCCCCAGCAATTTTCCCTGTTATGAGTGCTCTTTGATTAACAACTTCAGGCATTATGAAGGACAGAGTCCTTTGTGCCTACAGGGGTCTGGCTCTTTGTTGGATGTTGGGGCTATAAAGAGCTATTTGCTACTCTGTGTGCACTGCTATCGTTGAGATCCAAAATGTCCCTGAAAGTCTCGTGTGTTTGGAAGGTGGCTGGATCGTGGGGTACTATGGTTATCAGTGAATTCAGTGGCTGAATATACATTTGGAGGTGGAGAGTGGCTGGAGGTGAATCCCTGGGGGTGTGACCTAGAAGGATATGTTCTTCTAGGGTGCCACAGAGGAATATCTTTCTTCCACCATGCCCTTCTGCCATGTGGTTTCTGCCTTGGAGTCAACCAACCATGGACTGAATCCTCTAAAATCTGTGAACCAAAATAAACCTCTCCTCCTTTAAATTGTGAGTGTTGAGTATTTTGTCCCAGTGATGGGAAATCTGACTAGTAAAGAAAATTGGTACTACAGAAAGGAGGTCACCACTAGGACTCCAATCATTTAGAATATGAGGACTTTGGAAAAAATTTGGTGATGCAAATTAATAAAAGCCCTAAAATATTGTGAGGAGTGCTTGATGAGTGATACTAATCAGAGCTCAGAAGACCAGAATGTTAACAAAACTGTGGACAGTAAAGGCCAGGCTCCTGAAGATTCAGTAGGGAACAAGAATTTAATTACCAATTCTCTCCTTCATTAACAAACCATTGTGATATCCTAGAGAATCCATGTCATTCATCTGTTATAATACTTACAAAAATACACACATGATGGCTTTTAACAAACACTAAATTGCATAGTATTCAGCGATGCAAAGGAATTTCTCTTCCATGAGCTAAGAGTCTTGTGAGGTCAGAAACTCTGGCACACTGTTTTGTGACTCTACTAGTTCAAAGGTCCAGACAGTATACTCAGAATTGTGTCATAATGATAAGTGCAGATGCCAAAGGTAGAAGTCCTTAGTCTAAGCACAACTGAGTCACTTACTAGCTGTTTGTTCTTAAGCCAACTTCTCTATAGCTAAGTTTCTATGTCTGTAAAATTGGGTTAGTGAATCTACTTACCTTAGAGGTTCTGAGAAAGTCAAATGAGCTAATTGATGTATAGTGCTTAACACAGTGCCCTGCACATCATGGGAAGTTGAGAAATAGGTATTTTATATTATCTCAATGTACATAATGCAAGAGACTGACAGTCCAATGATATAATTTTGTTGCCTCTGTGGAGTTTGGAGCAGAGCTATAAATGATAACTTTTGCAGTCTGAATCCTCTTGAGATTAAAATATGAAATAAAAATTTTATACTTTAAGCATATTCTTGAAAGGATATTTCTTAAACTTGATTTTTTTATTGACTAAGGCACCTAAGAAAAGTGTTAATGCAATCCACTCCCCCTCTGAACAGTAGACAGGGAGGTTTCAGCTTCAGTCTTCATTCTGTTGGTGCGAACAACAGAAAGCTACAGTCAGGTTGATGCATGTTGGTGTGTTTGCTCAAGACTCCTTCAAGTTAAGCTTGGTGTTCCCATATTTGTATGAATAGTGCCACCCTTTTTTCTTGCCTGTGCTCTGTTCTGGGTAATAAATTACTTGGCAACTTAGCTACAAGGACCCCTTTTCTGTTTCCCCTCCAAGAACAGAGTGAAAGGGGAAAAACAGCACCAGAATTAAACCTGGCTTTGCTGCTAGTTAGCCATGTGACGGTAGCAATCAGTAATCTGGGCTACTCAGAAAAATGTATTAGAGGTTGTTCAAGTTGCTCTAACAAAATGTTAAAGATTACTTGACTTATAAACAGCAGAAATTTATTTCTCATCATTCTAGAGGCTGAAAAGTCTGGAGGCTGATCAAAATGCCACCAGACTCAGGCTCTGGAGAGGTCCTGCTTTCGGGTGAATAAGTGGCACCTTCAAGCTATGTCCTAACATGGTGAAAGAGATGGGGAATCCCTGCAGCCTCCTTATAAGGACACTAATCCCATTCACCAGGGCTCTGCCCTCATGACCTAAGCAGCTTCAAAGCCCCACTTCCAAATACCCTTCAACTGGGGATTAGGCTTCAACATGGGAATCTGGAGGGACACAAACATTCAGACCACAACAATACACTTCGCTCATTGGTAAGTGGAAATAATGATGCCTACCTAACTCATGGCTGCTGATGTAATTACATGAATACATAGGACCAGGCACACAGGAGTGTCCGAAGATGAGAATTCTCATTTTCTTTCTCTCTACCCTACATGTCTGAACAGAAAACAATCCTCATAGTGTCCTTTCTCTGTGACTGCAGGGCCGTGGGGCCCTTGCTCCCACACAGATTTTTCCAGGCAGTAGGAAAGGAAAGCAGCCTCCTGGGGCCGTGTCTCAGCATATTCAGAAGAAAGACGGGAACCCTATGGTTCCTGATTACAGTCCTTAGCTGTAATCATTCAATTACACCCTTTTATGTTCTATTTTACTGCCTCTGAAAGGATCAGGGATATCTGGGTATCTAATAGCTACATTTACTGGGAGGTAGGCTGCTAAGAATAGTCCTACGATCTCTGGGAAGGGTTCCAGGAAATGCTGGACTTGTTGGAGCAGAACTCCAGCATTTGTTAATCAAGCCCTTCATGTGAATCACTTGCCCGTGCCGCTCTTAGAGAGCTGAGGACTCGGGTCTGGCTTTTACCAAGCAGAATAGATAGACTAGTAGAATCTTGAAGAAATGTAATGTTCAAAGGGAGTCGAAGATGAATATGGAGGCATTTGTGAAACTTGTACCAGAACTATTTTTAGCCAACTTAAAATTGGGAATTGATACTTAAAATATCACACCAGTCCCACCATCAGGACAGAGAGCAATTTATATTTGTTTCTCTCTAAATGAGATTGCCCCTAAAATTCCAGACCCTTAGTGATGATGTGTGTTTTCATCTCACATCTAAAGATGGAGAGGCAGAGGGGCCATACCTTTTCTAAAACTTAAATACTGTAAAAAGTCTTTCAACTTCACAGATGGGTACTTCGCATCTACAGTTCAGAACACTTACATAAAAAATGTCTCAAGTTTTTTGCAATTCATACAAAGAGCAGAGAAAAAGCCTGATTAGGATGAATTCTCATTGTCAGAATTTTTGAGTCTGGCATTTCCTTGAGTTTAAATGTTACATTACTAAATGCTGAATATAGTTTCATGCCACTAATTTTTCTAATTTGAATTAAAGTCAGTTGTTAAAAGGTCAGCTATCACAAATGCTTCTCAGGGAAGAATACTATGGAAATGAAATACAATGCAAAAAAATAAGCATTTTCTTTAAAAAATTGTATTTATCTACAGGTAGGATTAAAGAGTAACTGATAAAAGTCTAAAATTAAATTACTAATCTCATTTGAACTTTATCACAATGAGTGAAAATAGAACACTGCCTGAAATTAAGATAGAGCATTATTCATCTGCTGAAAACAAAACATGAAGGCATTTTCTTAAAGCATAATTTAACTAATAATTCAGAATGTACCAAAGGCATTTTATAAAGAACTTTCCTTGCTTCATTTTTGACAAAATAAATGGTGGGTTTGATTAAGGGGATACTTATGGAAGTAAGTCTATAACAAACATTGTGTCATGAGGAAATAAATCCCTCTTCATGTAGTCAGACAGCGCTATTCTGAAGTGGGAACTGAGCTCACCTTCTACTTCAGTTTCTTTCACATTGTTTATTTCTCTAAAGGATGGGAGGTAGTCTGACAAAAATCTTTCAATCGGCTGTTAATAAATCACTCCTGGTCAGATTCACAGACAAAGCCTGTTTATTGACTGTGTTGGGTCAGGTTTCCAGACTTTCCTTATTCTTTCTCTTTCTGTGAAGACAAAACAAGACACGGGAGGAGTGTTTTAGGGCCACATCGCTGCAAGGTTTTTGGTTTTTTTGTGTGTGTGTGTTTTTTTTTTTAAAGAAGCAGCAATCAAGAAAGTTGGTTTAAGGATGGTCTATTTCCCAGATTGCCAGGAACCTCTGATGTGCTAACTCAATCTTTATTCCTTTAAGCAGCAGCATACTCTGACTGCCAGTAACATCATCTTTTGGGTAGAGATGGAAGTAAACAGGACTGGGACCCAGGACTGCTCTGGGTCCTGGGTCCCAGAGATAGAAGTAAATGGGAGTCTTCTGAGTTGGTTCCAGCTCTTCCCTCACTGGTCATGTGACACACACCAGGTCCTCTAGGCCCCATTTGTGTCACATGACTAGTGACCAGGCCTCTTTGAGGTTCTTTCCTGCTAATTATTACTTACATCTCTGTATTTCCTGCCACAATGTGTATGTGTGTGTTCAGGTCAGACAGTTATTTATAAACTGGTAAAAATTAAGAACTTCGTTATTTATGATAATAAAATTCCAAAATTCAAAACAAATTTCCTTAGTCATTTTTTATCTTGTGATACTTTGATAAATCACACTTTAAAGCTTTTCTTGAGGTTCCAATTTTAACCATAATTAGAAAGGAAGTGGGAATCTTTATAGTTCACTTGGTGCCAAACCTCACAAAAGAATAAACAGGATTACAAAAATGAAAAGGGATGGGAAAAAACAAAACACACCAAGGTCAAGGAAACAAGAATTTCTTAAGCAACAACATGTACTTTGGTAAGTCAGGAAGCAGGCTGGTATACACCCTGTGTACCTATGCACACAGAGGTGATGTGTTCCTAAGGCACAGACCAAGAATTAACTAAAGGTCATATGGCTGAGGTTTTTATGTGTATTTTAAATTCATTTTGCTTTGTAAACTAAAATGTGACTAGTTAAATAACTTCTGCTAAAACAGGATATTAAATTTATAATCATATGAAAGCATTGCAAAGAACCTTGGAGAAAGTCAAAAATCATCTTACATATTCATTTATTGAATAAGATTGAGTTTTATTTTCTTTCATCTTTGTTAGACACAATTCATTTAGAAGTGATTAGGACTGTGTGTGTGTGTGTGTGTGTGTGTGTGTGATCTAGTTGCATTGTTGTGGCCGATGTCCTGAATTGATTCAAATTGTTTAGTGGTCATTTTGACTTTGGGGAACAACCAAAAGTCTCGTGATGCCAGATCCAGTGAAAAAGGTGGTAAGGACACACCACAGTGATTTTACCAGCCTGTCTTTCCATTGGGTGGCATTCAGCAGCAGTATTCATTGTATTTTTGACCACACCTTTTAAAGACTCTCATGAAAGAAGACTTTCACAGCTACTTTTAAAAAGTGGCAAGGATGATGTGCTATGTGTGTTTCAAGTGGGAAGGTATAGTTTGAGATGAATTAATGTCAATGTGTCTTTTACCATAATATATCATTTATTTGTTTGTTTGTTTATTTGTTTGTTGGTGATAGGATCCAGCTATGTAGTTCAGGCTAGCCTTGAATCCACTGTGTAGCCCAGGCTGGCCTCAAACTTGGGGCGATCCTCTGCCTCAGCCAACCAAGTGAGTGCTAGGATTACAGGTGTGGGCCACCATACCCAACCAAATTTTTTTTTTAAACACACACCATATATTTTGATCACCCCATGAATACATATGTCACTAACCTAAGTTTTCATTAAACTACTAAAAACTTGTTTGAAAGAAAAAATTGCCTTCAAATCCTTTTGATATGCAAAAGCATTGCATTCTAAGGAAAATATAAAGCTGAGCATGCTGTGATTTCACTTTTATGTTTAAGTTACTGTAGTGAAATCCTGGGCACTGATGTCTACACTTTTTAACAATGAACCTAAGACTTCCGCTTAGGTCCATAATAACTCCTCCACCGAAGAAGGGCGATAGCACAAACCCTCATCAAGAGCCTACAGAACTGGCTGCTTATTCCTACTCCGCTGCGTACGGTGCTGCTGAAAATCTGATTCTTGCTTCATCTCTCTGACTGTAAAATAGGGATAAAGAAGCATCACTAAAAACAAAGAATATGATCAAAAGTCACTTGATCTCATTTCTACCCTGAAGATCTAGTGAAAGTATCAACTCATGACTAAGCTACACTGAAATTTTAGTTTCTAAAGCATTCAGAGGTTCACACACACACACCCACACACACACAGAGTGAACCAGCAGCCCATAGCACTCCCAGCGGCTCATCAAAGATCCCTGCCTCTCAGGTGCAAGCACATTTGAACTGCTTCTCTCCTATTCTGTTCCCATCCTCACCCAGCTCAGGGATCCAGGAAGGTGTCAGTTAACCTTAATGAGCTACGGACTGCCCCACCCTGCCTCCCTCTCCCACATAGCACTCATTATTTCTTAAAAAAAAAAAAAAAAAATCAGCTTAGATTATCCCATCCTAGTGTCTTATATCTTATACATTCAGATTTCTTCCAGCAAGCAAGGACCCCCGTAATCCAATCTGTTTTCCAAGAAATAGATAATGCTCTATTTCTTGACCCACAGAAATTCCTGACTCCAAACAAACTATATTAGCCACGAGCGCCAGAATGAGCATTATGTGCTGTAGTGGCAACCTCTCCCGCAGCATTCTGCTCACTCTCCCCCGTGTGCAGTGAGCTGGAATCATCCTCCCAACTCATGCGGTCTTCCTCACCTTTAATGTTGGCACAAACCTTACCACTGCTTTGACCTCCTTTTTCTCTTTCCCTTGAACTCTGTTAAAGAGTCATGTCACTTTTCATTGGATGTTTACATTTATTGTTCTTGTTAAGAATTTTGTTGTCTATGGACACATGCTTTATCCCCCGAATGGTCCCTAAAGGCATTAAAGACTCGACCCTGGATGTCATCTTTCTCTAGCCCCTGTACAACTACTGAAGCCCAATTTGGGGGCTTCTTGAGTAATATAAAAATCACTGTCCATTCTTATCATGTCATGCTTACATTCAAAATCAAATCGTCCCCCAATCTGCTCCCTATTAATTGACTAGAATTATCATTGCATGAAATAGGCTCATTTGGTAAAGTGTAAAATGTGTAGAAGTCCAAAATAATTTCATTATTTATCCTGATATGTTAATAGCCTTCCAAGTCCTTTCATTTACAAAGATCAATATAATATGAAAAGTAAAATTCATTGTTGCCATCTTGATTTCTTTCTAACATATTAAACAGAATTCTAATATTTAGCCAGTATCTTCCACAATTATTTTCAGTGCCAAAAACTTGAACATCTTTTCTTTCCTTTGTTCTCTCTTTAGTCAAAATATTCTTCCTTATGATTTAAAATTAAAATCTTTTTACAGCACTAACTTCCAGAAAAAGTTAGACAAAACCTGAATAGTTTTAAGAATGACCTTATTCAAATATGATTATTGAAAATGGCCACAAGTTAAGCAAATTGAGAACTGTTTGTAAAACCTACTTTTTATGTCCTTAATTTTTCACCTAATAAAGTGCAAGACCTATTTTAAGAAACTCTAAGGGCCTTAAATTATAGGAATCTATTATACACATAGACAATGCTTTGCTACAATCAACCTTGTTTTTTCATTATATTTTATTTTCCGAGAAGGGAAAAGATAGAAAACTCTAATGAGAAACAAGAGAGGGTGAAGAGGTAGGCGATTTTCCTGGCTTTTCCTCCAGTGAGTTTCTGGTGGAGAATATTTTCTTTCTCTGGGGCTTCTGCTGAAAGCCCAAGGAGAGGGGAGACTCCCGACCTCTACTGATGCCCATGCCTTGAATTATCACACTTTCTCCAAACTAAGCTGCATTTAGGACCTCAAAGTCTGACCCTCAGAGACGCAGGGAGAAGACACTTGTGGAAATCTCCTTCCTCCAGGGTTTTAACGAGCCCCTTTGCCTGATATTCCGAATGTTTCTTAATGATCACTGCATTTGTATTAACAGTTCTTAAATAATGAATTTTTAAAAATAGACATCCATTTTTTCTTTCTTTGAACACCATCCATTCTACCCCTTTGGTGCCCAAAGCTGTGCTTGGATATTTCCCGGCAGGTGTGTCTTAAGCACAGGCCGGCTCAGAGCATCTAAGGAAAAGCCTTTCTGGCCAAGCCACCAGAGGAACTTAGAAACTTCGCATTGCCTCAGCCCAAATCTTAGCGCCAGCACTGAGAGCTGGAAATGGTAGGTGATCTCGCTCAGGGGACCGACCTCTGCAGAGAGAGAATTCCCGGGTCCTGCTACTCGTCATCACGCTAATTCCTGCCTTCTGAAACACTGTCTGGAAGCATCCTCGGCTGTCCTCAATGATCCACAAATTGCCTAAGGAGGTAATAATACATACTTCAAGCCAGTTGTGTAAGTTTTAGTTTAGAAGCTTGATTTTTCTAGGCCACCATTATGAACCCAAAGATCAGTATCTCATATTTAAGAGGCATTTATCCTAGATAACATTTTGGAAGTTATTTAAATTAAATCTAAATCTCTTCTAGAGTTAGGCATGAGGAATCCTTTCATACTTATTTAGCTAGTGATTTCTGTGGGAAAATGTGGCTCTTCTGATAGTTATCTTGATCCTGTAATCTGCCCGGATGAGTCACTCTTAATGCATGGTTCTCCAATAAGAGGCCCCACATTCTCAAAATGGTTTCACTGGCCTTAACGATGACCCCACACAAAAAGGAGAGTCTCTATGTGCTATGTCCCCATGCTGAAGAATTCATGGCCACTATTTGCTTAAGTCTTGAGAATTGCAATGGTACCAAAATGTGACCGGCTTTGTGCAACAGTGCTTCCCAAACTTATTTGGCCATGAAATTCTGATTCCATAAGGGTGTTTCTCAGAAGACACTTTGGTAAACTTTAGGTTAAGCATCTGGCTGTACCAAAAACAATGCAGACCTCTCTTAGTCATGTTCCTCATTGCTGGGATACAATACCCCACACCCAGGAATTAAAGGAGAGGCTTATTTTAGCTCACAGTTCAGTCCATAGTCGGCTGGCTCCAAGGTAGAAATGGCATGGTGGAGAGCCTGGTGGAGGAAAACTGCTCATGTCATGGTGGCCGGGAAGCAGGGAGAGCAAGGAGGAGCTGGGGAGTGAAAAACACCCTTCTAAGGCACACCCTCAGTGCCGGCCTCCTCCAACCAGGCCCCACTTCCCAACGGCACACTTATCTCTGGATTAATCTACCAATGTATACAGCACCTTCATGATCCAACCACCTCCCAAAGTCTCTACGTGCATGAGGCTTTGGGGAGACATTCCATATCCAAACCACAAGACCTGAATTCTTTTTTCAATGTGCAGTATGACTGAAATAAGTAGCCCTTTCATTTTTACCTTATGGTCATTTGTTATTAGCTGGCCACAGGTTTCTTGTCCATAAGCCTGAAATCGTGGTCTCAGGGACTCTAAATGCACATCATCATTCCTTTTAGGCTATTTTAGAGATTTGTGTGATAAAGAAGCGAATATTCCGTGTAGTCCCTGGCACCTATAACAGAGACACATGGCTTAGATTTAGATATACAAACACACACACACACACACACACACACACACACACACACACACACACACACAAGTATGCACACAAATACACATCTGCTGTCCCATTCTAACTTTCTTGGTCTATTGGTAGTGGTTCAGCAGAACATAGGCTGGAAAAGCTTCTCAAAGCTTCTCAGTTCCATCACTGGAATGTCCACAGAGATGACCATGAAGTTACACTTTATTGAATATTTATGGCCCCAAACAAAGGATTGAAAAGTAAACTCTTCTACACAAAATTGCAAAGCTGAGATTTCGATTTCTTAAAAAAGATAATCAAAACAAGAACTGCAGACAGAGTGGTATTTTCTTCTTCGATGTATTCTAGAATAATAATAACTTCTAGTTACAAAAAACACAGGATGGAAAGCAGTTGAGATAAATGATCTGAGTTTCATTTAAAAACAACACAAAATAGGAATGGGAAGCTCTCTCCACTCCTTCTCTGGAGTGGAGAAGACAGGAGACGTGGAAGCAGACTAGTAGTTTGGAACATGGTGCTAGAAGTCCCAGGACCAGTGATCTTACCATGTCACCAAGGTCACCTTGTACCCAGAAAATGATGGATCCTTACTCTGTAATGTAGAAACAACTCAGAAGGCCTCGGTTTACTTGAATTCTTAAAAATCTTCCCAATTCTTCAGTCGGTATTTTTTCTGTACTAAAGTGTTTCTTTCAGTGGGTTTAGTATGTAAGGCCACCCATAAAATTTGTGTATTTTTTTAATCACCATTTATGTGCTACTTCAACCTAAACCTTTATTATTCTTTGAGTTGTTTACTTGCTCAAAAAAAACTGAGCAGAGCCTAATTTACCAGAATCAGACCCTGTTTCTTTGCTTTGAAAAGAAATAATGGTGGTGATTTGGACCTGTGAGATTCACTACTTTCTTTCCTTTTTATTTTGGTGATATTTTAATTTCAGATGAACACTCCTGATTTTTCCAGGCCATCGATATCCAACCATCAGCCTAACTGCCAGGTCAGGGTAACATCTCTAGATTTCACAGAGTACAGCAACAGAAAGAGGCACAGAGCAGGAGGGCGCAGGACCCCACACACAACAGGCATGTGTGGCATCTGGGACGAGAACATCTAAAAATTGCAGCTGTGACATGGGTCAGGCTCGTGGCATTTAATGAGAGAATACATTTCAAAAAATACAAATAGATCTCATAAATCAAAACAAGAGAAAGGCCACAAAAGAGACAGACTTCTCTTTGAGTCTATTTCACATGAATTCATTAAGCAGAAGGAAAAGAGCCTCATGGAAAAAGGCAGCCCCCATAATTGGACAGAGTATTGTACCCTTCTGTGCTTATCATCAGAACCTGAGAAAGCAGGACAGTGGCTTACCCACAAACTGAAAAAAGCTGGGTTCTTCTATAAACATGACCAGTCTGGGGTCCCAAGTCTGTGAGCCAATGACATCTGATATAAAGCACAGATCTAGATTTATGGAGGGGAGGAAAATGTAGTAATTTGAATGGCCAACATTTATTTACTGCTGTATATTTTTAAAAGCCCTTCCCCATTCATTGCCTCATTTGATTCTCACCAAACCACTATGAGAGAGTTTCCATACCCATTACTCTAGCTTTGCTTGGTGGAATCTTCAGTTTAATATCCTAAACTATTTCCAGCAGAGTCATTTGAATCTCCCCCCACCAATCACACATTATAGAGTCCAATCTTTATGAGCCAATTTGAATCTCATACCTAGAAATACCACAGGAATTCTTGGTTAAATTCTAGGTCCCAATGTTGCATTCATAAAATATTATTTTCATTTCACAATTGAGAGGACTGGAGACCAGAGACATTAGGTTTTTTGCCCAAAATAACACATCCAGAAATACAACCAGAACTTTGTATGATTCTAGAACTGTGTATTTTGCAGCATGCATTTTTATGGAACCCCGGTGCATACTGTCCAGTTACAATGAAGGTCTCTAGTGTAAGACCTTATCCTTAGAAAACATGTAAAATATGTACTGAGCAAGTTAAACTGAGGAAAAGCTCTTGGTAGTTTCTCTGGGTCGTCTCTAGGAAATAGGAAAGGAGCCTCTCCTTCATGGCCTGAGTCCTATGGGCCTGAAATTGTGTTGAACAAGTACTTAAAAGACAGCCTGATGTGAAGTTTCCACTTGTTGTGTCCTGGATGTTCCACTGGTGCACAGTACTGTGGATGCAGATGAGGTCAGGTCATGAACTAATGTCATATCCCATATCTGACCTTCCTATGGCACACCAATAAAAGCCCTGCAAGTCTCCTCTGAATATTTCTGGGAATTTGAGGAACTGTCTTAGGTATGCCCCTTTAAGAATTTGTGGTCTTTCTCATGCTCTTTCATCCCTCACCTAGGTGACACTGAATGGCCACTGCTCACAGAACTTTCAAGGCTTCTAGAAACAGGCCCTGATACACCCAGCAGAGCAGAGCATGCCGTCGTCCCTCAGAGTGAGCAGGCCATCCCAGCCACACCACATCACACTAAGTCCCCGCAGATCCTTTTGTCCATACCTCCCATGTTCTTGTAGAGATTTTTTCACCATCTTCTGTTTTACCCCAACACCTGGAAACATACATGTGAACGTCAAGGAGATCAGGGATAAATGTGACCACTTAAGAATCTAAAGCTAGTATCGCCAACATCCCCTTCAGCCAAATGAATCCATACGCAAATCAACTTGGGCCCACCAACTCTTCAGCCCCATGAGAAAAACCCAGACATATCTACTCGCGGCCTGACTTTGATGCTCATCTTAACTGTATTACACTGAAAATGTTTGGAGTACCGTGTTTTATGCTGTTCTTGGTCCCAGGAAAAAGCTGCTTCCAAGGATGGAGCTGCCCTTCATCGCCAGGCTCTGAACAGATCCAGGCCCCACTCGTAGCCAGGACTTAGAAAATCTGGAGCACACTTAGAGAGATGTTAATGAGTGATTAAATATTTAAAGCAATGGGAAATCACAGAAAGTGAAAGCTATAGGGACACAGGCAGTAATTCCAGTAGGAAAGAATGTGGATTTTAGAATCAAGAAGAGCCACATATAAATTCCACTTCTGTCTTAAGAGAGTGTGACCATGAGCATTTTCATTGTTTTTGATTCCTTCGGAGCTAGGATCTGTACCTTATAGATTGTTTATGTTGTCTAATATCTACTAGAACATATGAGAAACAATGGGAATAAAATGTATATTATAAACTTTCATCTGTGTTGACTCATAATTAAAGGAATGTTGGCCTTTGAAGTTTGAAATGTCTGAGGACTAAAACTCCTATATTACGGAATAATAGAAACAGTGTCCCATCTTCCTCCTAAATAAAAGTCTGTTGCTATGTAGCAACCCCTGACCTGAAAAGATCTTGAAATCCAGAAGTGTTAAGATTGGTCACATTGGCTGTCCCACAGCAAACATTCCCTCCCCTCCAGCTCTAGCGCCTTCCATAATCTATATGGAAACATGTAAGTACCCAGCATGACAATTTAAAATTAGCAGCGTAAGTCTGAAATTAGCAAGCATTTATTTCTCCATTTTGAGTTGAAATCTGCCTGATTTTCACCACTGTAGGACACAGCAAAAAAGAATATGTGTGTGTACACACACACACACACACACACACACGCTCAAATGTACTAACCAGTGTGCGCACATGTCCGTAGTAACAGTTCATACTAAAACAAAAGGAAAGTCCCACTGTAGGTGAGCAATATTTTTCTTAAACTTCCCTTTAAAGTGAATGGTTTTGTTGCATAAAGTTTATTTTTTATTTACGAGGTACATTTTGTATATGAAAGATAACATAAACTCCCATAAAGATGAAACAGTGTTCTTGCTATATTGAACTAAAATTTTTTGCTTGAAATATTTCAAGGAAATAGTAATGAATACAGGTATCAATATATTATATATAAATATCTACAACTACAGTGTCCAGAATGAATAATATTGGAAACTAGAAAATTGTCCCGGATTGTTGACAAATTAATAAGACACGCATTCATGACCATATCAACCTACTGCACGCCTACAGAACAGAAGAGTTTTACATCCAGCGGGGGCCCCAGTATGTCTCTTCACTTTATTCCAGGAGAATCAATTTCTGTAATGCGCCAAACACCATGACAGTGGCACCAGACATACTCCCATCCTCCCCTGTACACTTATCACTTTAGAATCTAAGGATCATATGAAATACTTAAACCAGGAGGAAGATGCCAGCTATAAATAAGTATAATTTAAAATATAAATGGTCTAGATCATACTGTAAACCCAATTTTACAAATTTATCTATGTAAAGGGGGAATTTCATGAAGCTAATCATTTTCAGAAATAAATTTAAAGAAAGGAGTATTTTTTTTCCTGAAGGTCTTCAAAACTTTTATGGTTATGATATAAATTTTAAATTGAATTTTGGAAGAGTTCACAATCCATAAAACGCCCATGGCATTTCCAGAAACTCTTTTTAAATTGCTAAATATAAGCTGAATATGCATTTATCTATTTCTCGGTGGAGTGTTCTCTCTTGTTGCTAGACTGAGAAAAGACACTAAACTGCTCAGCTGCCTGGGGAAGTCTTTCTAATAAAGGGTGCAGCTGCAGCTTCTACTCTACCAGCAAATGTCTCACACAGGGCCCTGTCCAAAAACTCTCGTCCCATTAACTATGATAAAAATTTCTGCACGGAAGAATTGCAAATGAATGAAAACTGAAACACCTCAAATTGGTCTAAATAATCAAAGGGCAGATCTTCATTGTTATTTCACTTGAAAGCTTACATCAGCCAATGTGCTTTCTTCCACATTTACTTTGCATTTTCTCAACTCATTTTCTTTCGGGGATTTTATTACTTGAGAGCAACCGAGTCACAGGAGTGTCGCATGAAGGTGCTATAGAAAGCTAGAGGTAGTCCGTGATGATCTGGAGGCCATGCAGTTTTCAAAGGTGCTCTCAGAAGAAGGTTAACCTCTTACTGAAGAACTGTGGGGAAAGGCCCAATGTCACATTCCAAATTCTTTCCTGATACATTATCGTGAGTCAGGACCCAAACCACAATTACAGTGATCTCAGGTGATCCCAAGAGCATGGACAATGAAAATCACAACCTCAAATTCACACTTAAATCATTGGTTTTAAAACTCCAAGATTCTAATTAAAGCTACTAAGCCTATAAAATAAAAACTCATTCCCAAGTTGCTAAAAGGGAAAAGAAGGACAATATGCATGAAAAGAAGAATAGAAGAACCAGATAATCTGTATTTGGAAAATCAAGCTCTGGATAATAAAAAGATGAAAGTACATCTGCCCATAGTACTAGAAGTAATTTTTCTTATTACAATATTAATATTCAATGACATAAGAACATTTTATCTGCTAGTCCATTACCCTAAAATTTAAAAGATATGTCAGTGATATTAATTATTGCTTAGTTGAACGTAGCTCAACATTGGATCTCATAGTACTTTGCAAAAAAACCCCAAATAGATGAATATTTAGTTCCAATTTATTAAGAAAACTATTTTAATAAATAGCCTCACCACAACTCCTTGTGGATTTATGCATCTTGATAAAATGTGGGTGAATATTCCTCTAATTGCTTTTATTCACCGTCATCTCTCTCCACTTCTGAAGTCGTTGGTGACTTTACTTGACACTTTTGCACACACCATTATTGAGTAACATTTCTTTGTGCATATGCCATGTTTTTCCCATTATGTATGAATTTCTTCAGGATCAGAGAGTGAGTTGATGTGCCCCAAAGCACATAGACCTAGGTGTTTTCTGAAGGCTAGGGGTGCGGTGTGTGTGTGTGTGTGTGTAGAGTAAACTCTTCTGAGTGCACCAAGAGCACCCTCCAAGGAGATCCCATTTCAAAGCCTCTGAAGAACATCAGTCTGCCAAGATATCCTTAGCTGGGACTCAACCAATATGAATGGTGAACCCGGTAAGATAGTCTAATAGACTGGATGTGGGTCAGAAACTTACTCATTTTCTCTTCCAAGACGTCACTTCTAATGTTGTTTAGCAAGCCCCGAGTCCTAGGAAAGACAGAGCTCCCTGCATCTTCACCCCGGCCACTTCACACGTGCTCTGGTGGTCTAAATGGATAAGGGAACTGAGGGTACATTGTAGGCCTCCCTTGTCTTGTCCCACCATGCTTATCGAACTTCAGGTCAGCAGGTCATAATATACTTCTCACAAGGGCAGAGTTCAGAAATGGAACTGGAAATGTGAGAAAAGATTCACTGATTCAGTAGTTAGCTAGTTGTAGGCTCCTACAGTATGGCAGGTGCCATTCTAGGACTGCAGTGAGGCGCAAAATTGATGAGCTTTCTGCTTACTTAGATCTGCCATTATAACGGGAAGTGGATGACTTGGCAAATAATAGATAATAATGGAGTGCAGTAAAAATGAGTGAACGATGATTTTTAATAGTGATAAATGTTCCAAATAAAACTGAAATATGTGCTAGATAGAAGGAATGTTGGGGGGGTTCTAACTTAGGCATGGCGGGCTGGTAAGACCTTGCTCAGACACATCCTGGCACCAGCTGATGTGAAGGAGTCAGACTCTGCGGTTTATGGAACAGAGAACTTGTTTCTGAAGAAAGACCAAGTGTCCAACTTGAGCACAAAGAACAGAGAGAAGGCTTATGTTGCCAGAGTGTGACGGGCAATGGGCAGAGTGGTACATGATAAGATCAAAGAAATAAAACAAGCCACGCCGTGAAGGACCATGAACCTTAGGAATAATTCAGGATTTTATTCTAAGTACAGTAGAAATCCAGGGCAGGGAGGAGCATAACACAGATGTGATATAGTCAGATTTAAGTATTCAAATGCTCACTCTGGCTGCTATGTGGTGAACAGCTTAGGCTGGAACAACGATGAGTGTGGAAGCTGTGACATGCTATCTCAGTAGTTAAACTGGCTTGAAATAAAGTGACCATTGAGATAAAGAAGAAACAGAGTGGGCGACTTCAGGTTGCTGAAGAATTAAAAAACAGAATAAATGACAAAAATAATCAAGAGTAGTATGGAGGGTTGGGCTG